>CAJNOQ010008516.1:0-11127 GCA_905250885.1 Didymodactylos carnosus | reverse complement strand
TAGCTGTTATTAGCAGATAACTTCTTTCACCGATAAAGTAAACAATTAAACACACGCAAGAAACTGTCGTCCTCACACGACAGTCAATCAGATTCTTTCTTTCAGCCTGTCACACACAAGCGACAGCTGTTTGTATTTTAGCGAAAAAAAATTTCGGAATTTAACGGGATTGTAATTAAGCCTACGGGACGGGATCGGGATAGGAATTGGCGAAAATAATTTTTCGGGATCGGGTTTGTGCAGCTGACACTCAAAATATCCGCAGGATATGTCCTGCATAACCAGACTTGTTTGTGTCTCGTTGTATGCTACGTTCATCTTCTGTCAGTTGATTGAAAAAAGTGGATGCTCATGTTATTTCGTTGACATAGTGGCTATAATGATGATTTTAGGGCATTTTAGCCCGTTTTTGGAACATTTCGCCGCTGGACGCATAGTGGCTCACCCTAATTTTATTCGAAAGCATAGAACTCTTGAAATTCTACTTTTTCGCTCAAAAAAGAAATTACAAGTGGATCCGTATGCGTGTATAGGCGAAATCGTCAAAAAATGGGCTAAACTGGTCCAAAGTACCTTAGCTAGTTTGTGCCCCATATGATATGGACGCCCACATATTTTATAAGATATTTTGAATATAAAATCTTCAGCTTGAAGAGCTCTATCGATTGGCATGACAACAAAAATGGACCACTATGTTTCTAGTGGTGAAATTGACGGAAAACGGGCTAAAATGGCCTTAAATGACGATTTTCATCCAGTATGCCAAGCATATGGCATAGACCTCCACTTTTTCGATGCACTATTTTTGTACCAAAATGTTCAGCTTCGAAATCTCTGTTGATTGGCATGAACTGAAAAGTGGTTGACTATGATTCGAGTAGTGGAAGAGTCAAAATATGGGCTATAGTGGTCTATAACCATTACTGGGCGAAATCAAACGCTAGGCCCTCTCTAAATGCAACAGATGAGCCTGATTCAAACGATGCTGAAGTCCAGTCCTCGAATGTGAGCTATTGCGATAAAAAAGAAGTCGACTTGCTGGGGGGCCGATTTGTCCACTTAACGATCCCCCTTCCTTTTATCGATCTATTCCAAGCTACTACAAGGCTTGCAGTAGCTCGAAGTTGGCTTGGAGTGGATGTTCGAAATGATATTTGGTTTTCTAATCAACGGTTTTTTAAAGGGAATGGATTGGTGTTGAGTTTCATGAATGTACCGGGTGTGCCAAAAGTCCCTTCCACGTAAATTTTTCGTATATCTTTACTATTTGGTTTAGCTTTATCAACTGATTTAAAAGAATTATAGGTCTATATACCGAGTTTTACTTATACAAGCAAACTTCAAACGTACCCTTCAAAAGATGAGAACGGGTAAGTTTCATGTGATTGGGGACTTCCATGGGTAGTTAACCACAAAAAACATAAAGTTGTCAGAACTCTTTTTTGTCTGTCGAACTTTGTAGAACTTCCTTTGCGGATCATTTTAGTAAAAAAATTTTAAAACTTGATCAATAAATAACGGCGCTAGGATCAAAATACTGAGAATTTCAAAATGCTCCGGTTGATATAGCTAAGATATTTTAAGTATTTCGACCTTAGTACCGTTATTTGTTGATCAAATTTAAAAATGTTTTTAGCAAAATGATCAGCAAAGAGAAGTCCACAAAGCTCAATAGGCAAAAAAGTTTCTGAGAACTTTATGTTTTTGTGATTGACTACACCCACTCATGTGAGTGTCCAACCACATGAAACTTGCTTTAATTCTATAGTCCATTCTTATCTTATAAACGACGAGTTATACTCTTAAATCCCGTTTTCGACGGGCTTTCATTTGATATAAAATGTATTATTTATGCTATTTAAAATCATAGAGATCCCCCCCTCCCTCCCCGATTAATATTATTTCGAACCCTGTACATATAGAAAAAAGGCTAAACTTTTGTATTTCGGTTAGAGATGATAGCTTTGAAGAGTGCTTTTCAAGTTTGTTCGTATAAATAAAAACTCGGTATATGGACCTATAAATTAAAAAAATATTAGTTGATAAAGTTAAAACAAATAGTAAAGATATACGAAAAATTTAACTGGAAGTGACTTTTGGGATACCCCATAGAAATCAAAGCTCCATGAAAGGATAATATCTTCGAATTAAACGATGGTTGAAGTTGGGTTGGAGCGTATTTTACTAATACACCATGAAAGTTTTCTGCTCTAGATATACTGTAGTTCTTTCCTTGAAGCGCAGAGAATCACATTCTGCGTCGTTTGACGGCAAACCTAGTATGATTGATTATTTCTCGGTTCGAATATGCGCAAAAGACACGATGCTGCAAAACTTTTGTCCTAATCGGCACAGTTTTATAGAACGAAGAATTTTCTATTGTTGAGATATTATAGTACTATAGTTATTGAGTCATTCTGAACAAATCGACGAAATACTGTCTTCTACGGACACACGATTCTTGAAATCGTAAATATATAATCTTAAAATAAAATTTATACTGTTCGCAATAGGGAACCGAATCATCAGAAAATGGACAATGGTCGTTGTTTGATGTTAAAAGTAAGGAAGATATTATATCTTTACCATTGACAACACTGGATAATACACAAGAAAGAAGTCTTGCTGATAATTTACAAGAAGAATTAGCTAATACTAGTGTATCACAACAAGTATCTTTGGAAGAAAAATCACTTTCAATTGCGAATCTTGAAAACTTACGAGCAGAGATGGAGGCTCAGCAACGGGAAATGAAAAGGACTACTGAAGAAGTAAAAGCAATCAGTGACCAATTAGATCAAAAGAATAAAGAAAACCAATATCTGGAAAAAGAACTTGCAAGCAATAAAAAAGCTCATATGAATGCTCAAAAAGAACGAGAACGCCAGTCCGATGAAATATTAAAACTCGGAGGAGAAATAAATCAATTACTAGCAGCCCAAAAGGCTTCAAAGGATATGAAGCAAAAAATCGATAAAGAGGTGGAAAACAAGCTTGCAGCCGCTCAAGCAAAACAAAAAAGTGCTGAAGAAGAAAAAGAGCGGAAAGTCCAAGAAATATTAGACTTCGCTAAAAAAATAAAAGAAATGGAAGCTAACAACGCCAAACTAATTGAAAAGAATGAAGCACATAAGCAAGATCTGGGCCAAAAACTTATAGCCGCTCAAGAAAAACAGAAGAATGCTGAAAAAGAAAAAGAACGACAAGCGCGCCAAATCTCAGAACTCGACAAATTGATCAAAGAATTACAGGTTCATAAACAAAAGGGAGAACAAGAAAAGGCGAACATAGAAAAGATAGAAAAAGCGATTATAGCTATCCAGTACAGTAAAATCGAAACACAACTAGCACGTGATTATCTCGCGCCAAAACAATCAGTAATCTTAGATCATATGAAGAAAACAGGACAGAAAATCGATAATCATTTTATTGATAGGCTACCTAAAATGATGCTTGGAGAAGTAACTCATGGATCAACAGTAACGTATACTGTAACCATTGTAGGTTTTCGAGATCATCATGATATATTCAAAGCGGTTCTAGCACGAATTCAAAAATTTATAAAATTGATACAGAGAGCTAAAGATTTTTACCAACGTTGTTTGAAGAGAATCACCAAATCCACAGAAATGGTAGTTTCAAAGATTAAATCTAGAGCACAATATTGGAAACAATATGTCAAATCTTTTACTCGAATACTACAAGACAAGTCGAACGAATACACTGAACTATTTAATAACTATATTGAAGATATAGCAAAATCATTAACCGAACAATGCATTTCGAATGATCTAACGACAATAAAAACTGAAATAGAAAAACAAACAGATAGTTTTATAAAAGATAAGTCGTTTGAAAAAGAAATGGAACCACTCAAACATCAAGCACTTGAAGAATTTATTGAACAAAATATTATCATGCAACGGAGTCATCATGACAAAAAGCCAAGTGCAAAATCAATCACTGTTCTGGAAACATTCGTTAATGAAGTTAAAAGAGCTTTCAAGACGAACCAAAAATATGTTGGTCATGATGCGAAACATTTTGATTTAATACCTGATGTATTACAACGATTAATCATATATTATTGTTGCTTTAATATCCAACTACCTTTGTTTGAATCGGCATTAGATCTATTGGATAAAATTGACAAACATACAGTTGCTACGATTGCAACATCAACTGGATCAGGTAAAAAGACTTTTTTATTGAAAACCTTATTTGGATTAAAAATAAGATATCATTGCATCGAACTAGAATGTTAGTGAAGTTAGCACAAGATTCGAGTAAAAGTTGCCAAGATTCGTCTAGGAACTTGGTCCACAGTTCCTATTCTTGGTCCAAGTACAATTCGATGAACTCTATCCAATGGTATAATTAGATTTTCCATAGCTCCAACCATATGTCCAAAAATCCCAAAATACTGATTTTTACTATAGGGTCCTTAGAACCCGCATAGTAAAAGTTGCCAAGATTCGTCGAAGAACTTGTTCCGTCAAAACCATTCATGTTCCAAGTACAACACGACGAGCTTTATCAAATGCTGAAAGCCATTTCTCGATAACATGTTCTGTTCTCAATAAATTGCCTGATTACCACTCGAACTTCGCCTACTCGGCAGTATTCCAGGCACAAAGTGGCGATTTCTCGTGAACAGAACATTTTTATGTCGAGATAAGACTGTCACTATCCGATACATCTTGTCGAGTTATACTTGAAACATTAGTGGTTTTGCTGGACGAAGTTCCTAAACGAATCTTCGCAACATTTACTATATGGGTTCTAAGGATCCTATAGTAAAAAATCAGTATTTTGGAATTTTTTTCGGACGTGGTTTGAGCTATGGAAAATCTGATTACACCACTGGATATATGGATTCTATGTAAAATACCAGTATTTTGGGATTTTTGTACATATGGTTGGAGCTATGGAAAATCTAATTATACCATTGGATAGAGTTCATCAAGTTGTACTTGGACCAAGAATAGGAACTGTGGACCAAGTTCCCAGACGAATCTTGGTAACTTTTACTCGAATCTTGTGCTTAATTCATCTACATCGAACTAAAATATCTTATATTCATTATTGATTTAAGATGTAGTTCATAGTCATATTTTCTATTTCTAGGAAAATCAACATTATTACCCGCTCTGCTTGCTGCAGAAGGTTACGATAAAATTATTGTTACACAACCTCGACGTTTACCTTGTACATTAATTTGTCAACGTGTTAATGAAACAATGACAACAGCGGCAGATCCATTTTCAGAGAAATTAGCCGGATGGGCTGTTAGTGGTGCTGAAAAAAATCCTAAAGGAAAAATTCTATACGTAACTGATGGTCTTCTTAAAGAACGTTTACTGTACGATGAAAATTTCATTACACGCAATACTCAATTGAACAAATCAATTGTTTTCTTTATTGATGAAGTTCATGAACGTTCAGTGAATATCGATCATTGTTTAGCATTATTAGCACGAATGTTATCTGTTAATCCAGGTATAAAATCAAAAATGAAAATAATTATTTCATCTGCTACACTTGATTCATCTGTACCGAGCCTTTTTCGCCAGATAAAGGGAACAAGATTAGCCGAATTTGAAATGCCACAAATGGGTACTAGATATGAGGTTACTAAAGTTTCTCGCCCAAATGAAAATATATTGAACATTGTACAAGAATTATATCAAAAACGTCGACGATATGATCAAATTTTGTGTTTTGTTAGCTCTGTCAAGGATGTTAATGAATGTTGTTCGTTACTGAAACAAATAACTGGCGGAGTAATTATTGCTTATCCTCTTATTCAATCACAACAAGCTTCTCAACAAAAAGAATATATTGAGAATGGAAGTGTATTTTTTTCCACAACAGTCGCTGAAACTTCGTTAACATTTCCTCAATTAAAATATGTCATTGATATGGGTATGATCAATATTCCTGTTTACGATCCAGACTCTAAACGAACTGTACTAAAAGAAGAGCGAGCAGCTGAATCTACGATAAAACAACGTCTCGGACGATTGGGTCGAACACAACCTGGAGAATATTATTCATTATATGATTTTAAAGTTGAAGATAAACGATATCCAACACCACAAATCTGCCAATCGGATTTGACGAATGTCGAATTCGGATTGCGAAAATCACCATTAAAACAAGGAATGAACTATATGAAACAATTCTTTCCAGATCATCCACCAAGCAAAATAATTGATCATACGAATAAAGAACTACGAGCATTAGGTAAGAAATATTTACTAATATAGAGAATGTCTATTTTATGCTGTTGATTGGAGAGTACGGATTTTTGGTGAGTGCGAAGAAGACCTTCTTTCACATCCATTCACGGCACGCATACCCCCACGAATTATGTCACGTATACGAAAAAAACACGATGAAAAGCAAAAATGAGGCTGATTTGACTTTTAGAAGACTTCTTCGACTTTGATACTTTGGATTTTGATTTTTTTTTCATTTTCAATTTTTTTCTTGCGATAGCCTATGAACGTTTGGATTTAGAGTAAACGCTCCCCCAGAATAAAAGGGCATGCCCTTATACAGTGTCTTGATACATCGCTACTTTTTGGATGGCCTTCTATTGGGGGTCAATTTTTGGCCAGTTTTTAATTAAAACCATTTAAAAAATTAATAATTAATTAATAACTTTAATTATTGTTTTTTAGGTGTTTTTTGCTGAAAAACTACGATTTTTGTAAAAACTGTACTATTTATGATAGGAAAGGAAGGATTTCCCCCCCAAAACATTAGAAAATCGGTTATATTTCCTTAATTATTAATTAATATTTATGAAAATTTCGATAATTTTGGAATATATTAATTAATTAGTGCAGGACCTTCTAATAGGGCATTTGAACTTTTGCTTGGACATGGCCTTATACAGGGGGTGGCCTTATAATATAGGATGACCGTCTACTTTTGCGGGGGTATAGATTTTAAATATCCGAATCCAAAAGAGTCTAAATTCTCTAGAGAGATACGGTCGTTTTGTCTTCGTGGAGACCGTGGCAGACGTATCTGTATGGTAAAGGTTGTTTTCAACCTCGAAACTCGGATTATAAAGGGATGTCTCAATTCTTTGACATAAATGAAATTCTAAAGGGATAAAAGTCCCCTTTTTGGTTTTCATTTGTATAGTTTTTGGGCATCATTCATAGAGTGTGACAAACATGTATATTTCAACGTATTGTTCTTATCACCACAACGCCAACTTTATATGATACAAGAGATATTGCTTATAATTAAAATAGCTCTATCGTGTTGCATAGTCTAATCCCAGAGGCATATTATTACAATTCTTGAAAGTCATATTTTCTGTAAATTGGTTTTACAGAAGATCAACTTCTGCATACTCCTCACAATGACATTCTTCTGTCTATAAAAGATGAATATTTAGCATAAGTCTGCTTTTGATTATTTGGTAAACAGTTTTATAAACATTAATTTCCATCATCTTTCAGTATAGAGCCAAGTGAACCGACAGTCAATGAATGAGAAAGTGAAATTTTTATTTCAGACTTATAAACCCTTTCCCAAACGAAAAGAAAAACATTTGAAACTCAATATCAAAATTGTAAAAGAGATTCTTTGCCGAAAAACGAAAATGAACAAGAACTTCAAATGTCGACAACAAAATCCGCAAACCCCTAAACAAGCCTATAAAATCTAGAGGTCCCTTTATTATGCCTGTTCTTGAGAAGTGTCTTTGTAGCACGTCGAGCATACTCTAAAAAAAAGACAGAAGTGATTGCTAAAGTCGAAAAAAGTTATTTTTTGTTGATACGTGTCTTTGCTAATTTAAAACCGGGAAAGCCTTCCGATAAGATAGACAATCACTTTAAAAACGTCTTTCAGGTGGATACAGATGAAATGATTTCATTACTGTTTCTAAACCCTAGTCTGTTGAGTTTATGAAACCCATTGTAATGAAAGTTGATTTAATAGAAAGCAATTATTTATCTTTATAATTTTGAGATAATGAATGTATTATCATAACTTTCAATTACTTTTTAAAGGCATTTTGGAGGCCACTCCAAGTGAAAAATTCACAGAAGACGGTGAAGCTCTGGCTAAGCTACCCGATTTTGGTTCATTGGCCATGTCCAAATGTGTATTGGCTGCTCTTACGAAATATTCTTGTGGACGTGATCTTATCTATCTATCATCTATTCTAAGTGTTCTGAATACTACGACTTTATTGAAATCAATACCACAAAATCTAAAAAGTTCAGATGGCGATTTTATGACATTATTTAATGTAATGCAAGAAGTTTTGCGTGTCGATCAATCTGTGCCAGGCAAGGGATATAATTTGCAAGTTATTTGCCAAGCGAAAGGCCTGAGTAGTATTCACCATATTGTTCGACAGGCATTACGACGCTATAAAAGTTTAGAAAGATCTTTTAAGTCATCAAAGGAATATTATGGACCATCACAAATGACATCTGGTGATTGGCCATCAATTGCCAAATCATTATTAGCTGGCTATTATGAAAATGTATTTGTTTCATTGAAAGAACTATATAGGAGAAATCATCATTATGTTCAATATGGTTCAAGCGATGAAAACATTGCTGTTTTAGATTCACAATCGAGTCTTGCTCGCCACATAAGTATGTCGCCTGTATCCGTTGTTTTGGCAAGAGATATTCGTTATGCATCGACAATTCGTGCGAGAGCTGTTCTGTCGTTCCTCGGTGAACTTCAACCAGAATGGGTAGACTATAAACTTAAACGAAAGTTGGAATTAAATAGCAAAGAATTAGCCCATCTAAATGATAAAAATATTTTGTCAACAGTAAAAGCAAAATTCCATAAAATTTCTATACTAGTAACTCCGAGTAGTAAACTCAATAAGACAAATCTATCATTAGACGGTAATGCTGGAACTTCTCTAAACGCTGAATTGCATCTGCTACAACAATTAGCAGTTGAACAACCTGACTTTTCATTAGAAAATAAATTTAAGAAGGACTCAACAGAATATATAAACTTATCACGAAATTTGAAAAGTGTGATCAAAATGCCGCAACTATTTAAACCGATGATTTGGCGATGGGAAGCTGAGAAACAAATAAAAATAACCGTTAATCCGAATACATCAACAGAGACTATTACAATAAAAGTCGTCGGCAGAGATTCGGATTATGAAAATGTGAAAGAAGAATTCGATTCGTTCTTGGGATGGTTAGGACATTGTGCTGTTATTCGACATCCAAATTCAGGTAGGCTAAACACTACACATCGATTTAATTGTGTGATTGTTGATAAGTATTCTGAACACGGTTCTTTGACTCATTCTTTTCTTATTACTAGTTCCACTAAAAATTTTACCTGAGAGTCAAATTGAACATTCGAATATAAATAAGTAACTAGATCCTTTTGTTCTTTAAGCGCTATTCCTTAACTGCCATGCCATGACAATGCATTCTGTATCTCACTATCAGATATCATGCTCTCCCTACCAGAGCAGCCAACAGACCACTTTTCGATCTGGCCTGGCCTGCAAGCCAGACTAGGCCAACTGATGTTTCTGATTTTTCAACTTCCTTAATTTCTATAACTTCACAATGTAAAGTTTTCTCAAAACTACTAGTTTCTTTGTCTGACTTAGCTGGAAATCCAAAAATATACCAATATGAGGGAAGAACTGATGATAAATTGTCATTAATAATATCGTATAGATGTTTCTCCAGTTTGCACAAATAATATATCCATTCAGTAGAATATAATAATGATTCTAACGAAGAAGCAGATTATGAAACATTTGTATTTGATGACATTAAAATAGATAAAGCATAAGAGATTAATAAAACACAACTATCAGTAGTTGACCTAGCTGCATATAAATTGTTGCCCAAAGGCAAATTATGAAAAAAAGAAGAGAGTTTTGTCTTTCAACTGAACAATAGCACCATTTTCTATTTTTCTGCTAAAAAGGCGTTCATAGCTATTGTGTTCTTTCTTTTATTCATTCCTCTTTCATTCTAAGAGACTTTTTACCAATTATAAATGACGAAAGTTGGTGAACAAAATTTTCAACTTGTGACATCATCTTACATTTCAACTTATATTACATTATGCTCAGGCGAACAATTTTGGCCTGATCTGGCCTGGCCGACGAGCTGATGACCAACCAGAAAGCTCTGCTCTCTACGTTACGCGTGTTCGGTATGATATATTGTTGTCTTCCCTCCGTTCCATAGCTCCGTGCATGTGAGTGGTATGCATATGATATGTACTCTACTCTACTGTTTGAGAAGCAGAGGGTTGATTCCACTGACGTAGTCAGTGGTGGTGCTGGGGGCTTAGTCATCCCAGTACCTCATAAACCATTTGAGCTCTCTTCGTAAACTGATTGACCCACCTTTATAAACTACTTGAGTCGCTGCCCCTCTGTTCCTTCCATTCGACAAACACTGGCTACGCCACTAGTTCATTCGTTGGATTCTAAAGGTTCAAAGATGTCTACTTTTCGTGGGCCTCGCCTGCCTGTTGCGGCCTGTGTACTTTTTTTACGTACTAATATTATGATAATAACTGAGTGGAAGCAGAAAACTGTCCTTATAAGAAGGTAAGGAAGTAGAGATCATCGTGACTGAACACGGTCACGGTTTTTGACCGTGGCGTGACTAATTAAAAACAGCAGTTCGTGACCGTGAGTAAAAGTTCAGTCACGGTCGGTCACGGAGTTTTAACACTTTTTACAGATTAATTACTTGCTTTTTCTCTTTCACTGGAACATGATTGATTTTTTATTAAAAAAGCACCAAGCAGTATCCGGTTATTGATGCACATGTAACAACTTGTTCTTTTCGAACAGTTCATAGGAATAATAAAAATAATCACAGTCTGACAACAATATCAGTATTGAACCCTTTTACTCATCTACTATCTCTACTTCGCTCTTGTCGGCAAGCAGTTGTCGATACATTTTTCTGATCTCCTCGTGAGATCCTCCTCTGTCAATCTTTCACTTTGATGACTGATTTGCCGCGGCGCCAGTTATCGCCGGTGACATCTGTGATCCCGATAACTCTTTGAGTTTATTCAGATTTTCTGAACAAACAGAAGTTTCTCCAGTTTATTGGTACCCAAGCGGTTGCG
>CAJNOQ010008515.1:0-11128 GCA_905250885.1 Didymodactylos carnosus | reverse complement strand
GGAATCTGTGCTGTAGCGGATCTATCATGCTCGAATGTTATAAGATGTAACTTAGATAATATTACATGTTCAATACCAAATACAATTTGTGTTAATAATACACGATGTCAACATCCAGTCTGTTATCCATTGGCATTTGGTTCTACACAGCTATGTCCACCGCAAAATTTGACTACGGCCACCGCAAGTGTCGCAACAACAACTACATCAAGTATGTAATTGAAATTCATTTTTTTCAGTTCATTTCGATTCGATCGAGATAGATGATTTGCTACTAACTTAAAACGGGAGAGCGCGAGATCATCAGAAAGTAACTCTATGTAAAAATAAGTAACGTGAGCCACAGCGATTCAAGTGATCCTTTACTATGAGTCTTCAACTAATCGTAGAACGGCATGGCCAGCCAACGGCTTGTTCGCGTAACGCGACAGTTCTCCGATTAAATTTTTAACATTTTATTTTTATAGTAGAACCGATCGTAAGTGTCACAACAACAACTACATCAAGTATGTAATTAAAATTCATTTTTTTCAGTTCATTTCGATTCGATCGAAATAGATGATTTGCTACTAACTTAAAACGGGAGAGCGCGAGATCATCAGAAAGTAACTCTATGTAAAAATAAGTAACGTGAGCCACAGCGATTCAAGTGATCCTTTACTATGAGTCTTCAACTAATCGTAGAACGGCATGGCCAGCCAACGGCTTGTCCACGTAACGCGACAGTTCTCCGATTAAATTTTTAACATTTTATTTTTATAGTAGAACCGATCGTAGCACATTACTAGACGCAATGTTTCACACTGATTACGAATTTGATATTCTTGAGAAATAAATTTTTAATTTTCAGCACAAAAATTCAAATTTAGATTTTTTTAGAAGTTTCATTGCACTTTTTGACGTAGAGATGTTTTTGAAAGGAATTAAAAATTACACCATTCGATAGAGAATTAAATTCTCTACAAAACGGCTCATTTTGTTTTGAAAGTCGATTTTAGGATCCAAATCTATGCTTTCC
This sequence comes from Didymodactylos carnosus, assembly GCA_905250885.1. Taxonomy (NCBI): domain Eukaryota; kingdom Metazoa; phylum Rotifera; class Eurotatoria; order Philodinida; family Philodinidae; genus Didymodactylos; species Didymodactylos carnosus. The sequence goes on along the minus strand of CAJNOQ010008515.1, from coordinate 10,110 downwards.
AGAGCTTTCGAAATTTCAGCCAAGTTTTAGACTGGACGAAAAAGTGTTTCCAACTCCGATTTTTCGCTTAAATGGCTAGAATGTGCTCAGATCTTCGGTAAGTATAAAAGTTTTTGAGGACACTGAGTGCCAGAAAATGCACCGAGAAAAAAGTGTGTTACAGCGTCACATTTTTATAACACATCTTCTGAGCGTCCGAAAGCGGTTAGGGAAGAGTTCTTTTTACCAATGCGTAGCCTGTTATCTCCTCTAGAAAACTGCAGAAAAGAATAATTTTGTGCCGGTCATGTTGACGAAGAAAATTTCGAAAATCGCCCAGTTACCGAATAAAAACGGGACATTTTCTGTCAGGGCGTCAAGTGGCGAAAATTTTATTTGTAAGCAGTGTAAGTCCGAGATTCAAATCAAATTTTCTAATTTCTACAACACAAACAGAGTAGATGGATCTGCGTAAACTGCCGCCAGAACCAGCCCTCTAGCTGGTATAGTTTTTAAAAAGAGAGCTACTATGTCAAGAATGTCACAGCGTCCCGGTTGCACAAGTCGCTAACTCTGCTACCGCAAGGGAATTCCGTAACGCGTTTTCTTCATTTTCTTGTGTCGATATATACCAAACCAAACCAGACCATTGAGAACAAACTTGCCGAAGATCTGAGCACATTCTAGCCATTTAAGCGAAAAATCGGAGTTGGAAACACTTTTTTGTCCAGTCTAAAACTTGGCTGAAATTTCGAAAGCTCTGGAAAGCATAGCTTTGGATCCTAAAATCGACTTTCAAAACAAAATGAGCCGTTTTGTAGAGAATTTAATTCTCTATCGAATGGTGTAATTTTTAATTCCTTTCAAAAACATTTCTGGGTCAGTAAAGTGCAATGAAACTTTATTATAATGCACTATTATAATGCAATTACTTTATTATTTATAACGTTATAAAATAGCGCACTAGTAAATATAGAGAAAGAACTGTTTGTTGACTTGTTTCGAAAAGTAGTTTTCAAACCACTTTGTCTGAAAGGAAGGATGTTAAAATACTGAATAACTGATAAATGTCCTGAGGATATTACCGATATGATCGCGTCAGATTTCACATTTAGGCTCGTAGTACATTGACCAGCTTTTTCTACAAAAAATCATCATTTGCCGCCCGCTTTTAGATATTCACTCTTATCGACGCTTAAATCTTTATTAATTAGTTTTAATTTGTACTGAGATATCATTTTTAGTTTGAGTATTGGAACTAGGTACTTGTACGTCAAAAGGCTTCAGAAACATTTCAAACTTTGGTTTTTACCAACCTTCTCAACCGAGAATTCTTGGTTAAAGTTGTCTATTTCATTAGAACGAACAACTTTGCAACCAACTTCGCAAGATCTTGCAAAACGAACAGATAGTGCTTTTCTTTTTTTCGAAAAGAAAAGGTGGCACCATCCCAGGTTCGGGAAAGCGGCACCGTTAATGGTCAGTGCCGTAAACGGACCTAAAACCTTTTCAGAACCTAAAACTCGTACCGTTTTAGGGTCTTAAATAGATCGTTTTTTCATCGTTTACTGATCGCTTTGTAAGCGTTTTCTTACCATTTACTAGTCGTTTATTGACCGTATACTAGCCGTTTTTTTTGTTGTTTTAAGAATGTTAACCGGCTGTTTTTTTGTCGTTTTGAGAAACTATTGACGGCCGTCTTTTGACCTGGGCTGTTATATTAACTCCTAAACCATTTTCGTCCGACTTCGTCATACTGACCTATTTGTCGAATCCAGCCTTTCGCACTAATCATATAACGGCACTATACTTTTTTTACTTACTTGAAAATATCCAGATTCGAACATTAGAACGTTTGCTTGTCAGTATATCACTGTAACTATATGGCCATGTCGGATCGGAAACTAACATTATCAAAGTGCTATTCAAGCTTGCAAGCTTACGTACCACTTTACAGTTTATTTCAGTCCATCTATACAGTGTGAAATATGATGAAGGAAAAACGAAAAATACACACATATCAGATACTTCTGTAAACAGGTCTTAACGGACCGTTAACGTACCGTTTTTAGGCCGTTTTTTAGTACTTTATGCTAGAGTGATTTTAGAATGATTTTTGAATGTTTCATGACACATAGAGTACTTCGGGGTAATCAGAGACATTCTTGGAAATCTTCGTTATTTTTTTGCTATTTCTTGGTTGTTTGTGATCGGAAAAACTTCCTATTGAAGACAGTGGTAGACCGAACATTTTTCTACAGGCTCACGCAAAATCTTTTGAAAATCTCCCACCAGTTTTGAGCCAGATCCAAAATGCGAAGAACTCTATTAAAGTGTCTCCAATTACCCTGTACGGAGTAATTATTGATACTCCATTCAAACACATGGAGTTTTAATGTACAATTGCTGGTTAATGAAGATTAGAATATAATTAGTTCAAAAATGCGTCATTTTGTAGCCTGGACCTTGCTCTCTGTACGATATAGTTTGGAGCTCATTATCATTTAAGGTTTTTCGACTAATAAGCATGTAATCAGCAGAACTAGAAATTCTCTTTTTTCTTTTTCTATGCTTTGGGCTAAATAGAGACACTCGTGTAATTGTGAAAACTACGCCAGATAACACCAAATTATCCGACATATGTCCCATTTCAAGGACTCACATCATTTTGTATGTGCACGTTATGCCAATGACGCAATTCATTTTGATTACTTAGCACACTCTGTAGGTGTTTTTTCATTCTCGGTACTAAATTTGTTTTCATTATTGTTGTATATGAATAATACCAAGTTCTAATATCGTTGTTCTGCGAGAGATCTGCTGTCTAAGCATGGACCAGTTAAAAACTGATGTTGGGGCTTCCACAAAAATTGTTATAAGCCGCCTATAAAGAAATACTCAGACTCGCGGAATGTCTCATTTTGTAGAGAAATGTTTGGATTGCAATCGCCTATAAGCAGAAAAATTTCGACGTTATCTGTAATGCTTACATTTTTGTGAGAAATAACTTCAAATTTCTTCTCAGAGCTGGGTTTTCAAGAAGAAACATTTCTCTACAAAATGAGACGTTCCGCGACTCTAAGTAATTCCTTATAGGCGACTGTTAACAATTTTCGCTGAGGCCCGAGCAACAGCTTTTAACTAGTGCATGTCCGTAACTTCATATCATCTAGTATATGGGTCCCTGAAATGGGACATCTGTCGGATAATTTGCTGTTATCTTGCGTAGTTTACACAATTTTCAGATGATTCTTTTTGCATTCGATAGAGCAGGTGCTTCTGTAAGCCATAAACAGAAGATGTTACAAAAATTGTCCGTCTCTAGTTATCATAATTAATCTTAAGTTTAATTTAGCCAATAAAATATATTTAAACTAATATCCCATGTAGTGCAAACTCAATATAACAGCAGGCTTTTCCGATCAAAAACGACCAAGAAATAGCAAAAAAACAACGAAAATTTCCAAGAGTATTTCTGATTATCCCAAAGTACTCTATGTGTCATGAAACATTCAAAAATCACTCTAACATAAAGTACTAAAAATGGTTCGTTAACTGTCCGTTAATGGTCAGTTAACGGACAGTTAACGAACCATGCGAGTTTCTGTGTGAATAATAAATAGTCTGGAAACGTTCAGCAACCGGTCCATAAACGGTGACCGTTAACTGACTGTTTTCTGACTGTGAAACAGCCACGCTAAAAGCGGCAAGTTAACGGTTTGTTTACTGGCCGTTTTTTTGCCGTTTTGAGAAAGTTACCGCGCCGTTTTTTGTGTGACCAGTTTACTGGACGTTAACTGGTCGTTAACGGATTGTGTTTTTGGCCCTGGGCCTTTATTTTAGGAAAGAAAACATCAAAGTTTGAAATGTCTCTGAAGCCTTCGGACATAAAAAAAAAAAAGATAAACATTATACCTTAACTTTTTTTGAAATAAAAGATACCACTTTACCGTTATTCTGGAATGCAACGGGAAAGTGCCACTCTACTTAGTTCGGACTTGGATAACCTATGTGCTTCATTGCTCGCTTGCTCGAGTCTGACACCGTGTTTGCGTGATAATGTGACGCGCACAGTGCGTTTCACTCTCTGCTTTGTTAACACTAGCTGCAACAAGCCAATGTGTTATCCACTAGCATTCGCCGTTCCTCAAGTATGTTCATCGCTAAATTCAAGTGTGATAACACCACTGGTTGCTTCATCTGCAGGTTTTTTGAACTGAAATGGAACGATAGTTGATAATAGCTTGGTTTCTTATATATACTGTCTACTGGCCCACCCATAATAACAAGAGGTGGAACTTCCATCATTTTTCAGAGTAGCGGTCGTTTCACATCCGCGTCAGGTATGATTAGATCGGGTGCTTGAAGCCACCATTCAGCTGTATCAAACTGTAAATTATTGCAATTCTTTTATGGAAGAATTGTTTTAGTCTTTGGAAACGGTATACTTTGAATAGAAACTGGCGAGCATCTGAATCACAGACATCGCGTTACTACAGAAATGCGTTACTATGAGAGACTTGAAATTGTTGCCTCGAAACTTCGGTTAACAGATCATGATCATTTTGTATTATTGTCGTACTGACGAGGGAACCGCCCCAGGTGCCCAACTCTGACTTTCTTCATTCATACCTCGTTTTATAGAGCACATCGAGCTGGTAAAAAGCCTAAAAGGATTTTTGCCCATGGCTCTTGAAGTCTCGGTTTTCTGCAAAACCAGTTTTTGAGAAATTCTAAAAAATAATCAAAACCTTTTATAATGAATCATAATTATAGCCCGCACATTTCTGATTAAAATGAGATGTCTCCCAGCTCTACACGACCTTTCTTTACAAAGTTATAGAATTTACACGAAAAGCCCTAAATGTTCATTGTCAGCTCAAAGCTGTAGACATAAGAAGAAACTAATTTAGGACTTTTCTTGTAAATTCTGTAACTTTGTAAAGAAAGGCCTGGTAGAGCTGGGAGACGTCTCATTTTAACCAGAAATGTGCGGGCTATAATTATGCCTCAATTTGAACGAGCAGCAGATTTACCACTGGAGGTAGAAAGCGTTCTTCAGCACTTTCGTATTCTCATTTAGCAGGTTTCTCCTTTACAAGCAGTTATATGGCGGCCGTTAATACTCTTGCTTCTTTCTCTCTCTCGTTCAAATAATAATATCTTTTTTGTTATAAAAACTTGCGGACCCGCGATGCCTCAGTGCATTGCGGCCCGATGTGGCAATTACTGAGAGTTACCGGAAACTGGTCAACTGAGACTTTCATCACCTATACTTTCGTCGTTGACCAAAGTTTTGTCTGACTCTCGCCAATAACCAAAGTTTTGTTTGCGTTTCGTCAATTGGCCAAAGTTTTGTGTAACTTCCGTCAACTGACTAAACAAGGTTATCACTGATGAGGCTGGGCTGAAGCTGTACTTTTGTCGTGACATACTGTCTGTTCCAATATTATGTACTTGTGTCTTTTCTTTATGGTGCTTATTCTGTGTCGTCTCTTGTTGCCATTGTTATCTATGTAAAGTAGATATTGTGTCATTGCCCGCTTTATCTTTTCGTCTCATAGATATCTATATATATCTAAGTGTGCTTTTCATAGTTTCCTGCAAATCAAATGTCTTCATGCATTATTAAAATCGAAAAAAAAACATTAGCAGCAACGATTCATGCACTCTCGTTTCTAGTTGGCGATAAAGTTGGCAAGCCAAAAAACGATGGCAACAAAAAATAAACTGTTGATGACAACTTTATGTGGGTCATGTACACTCACGTGATAAGTGGAGAGTCGGAACAGATCTTCAACAAAGTCGAAAAAGATACTCTTTTCCGGCAAATTTTGGTCAACTCTTGAAGATATAACCACAGTCTCATCAGGGATCGAAGTAAGGTGAATTTTGGTCAGCTGACGAAAGTCAGACAAAACTTTGGTCAACTGACAAAAGTCACATAAAGCTTTGGTCAATTGACGAGAGTCAGATAAAACTTTAGTCAGTGACGAAGGTGTAGGTGACGAAAGTCTCAGTTGACCAGTTTCCGATTCCCCATTACTGACACAAAACTGAGCCATTTTTAAATGAAAAATTAATGAAATTTTGATGTTTAAGTAAATTTCGATGTTCAAGTAAATCCAGTCTGAATTGCGCTATCTACACTGATGAGCGGATTTTGTATCAAACCACTGTTTTTTCATGTTCTTACGGTAGAATTAAGGTACGAAAAAAAAACTCTAGAGTTGGGGCTTGTAATGGAGGACGTTTGCAGGACTGCTCACATAGTTCATACTTATTAGCAATAGTCGGATATAGTACTGGAATTGGAAAAGACTTGGACTCCAAGTAGAATTGACCGACCTATGCGTCTTTGTTTCCGACATAACAAAACATGACTTACTAGTCTACGCCTGCAATTTCTGAATCAGAAAATTTTGAACCTTTGTGTCATCAATATATAGCTTCGACGAGTTTTCGCAAGTCCTGATTAAAGGTTATGAGCAGAGGCGGTTTTAGAAACTGTTATTACCAAAACTTTTGGGGCGCCGGACTTCCCTTCCCTCTGTTACTATAAGTATACAAATGTATATTTTCAAAGCAACATTTATTAAAAGCAATCAGACGAAAAATATTCGTTTTAAAAAATGTGTCAAATAATTTGATTTATCTGTGTATAAATCGTTTGTTCTTCTTTTTGTGTAATAAAGATAGGATGCAGATGCGCAACTTTTTTACTATAAGGTAAAAACAAGCTCCAAAAATGCTTTGGTACTAGAAAAATGCTATCTGTCTTTTCTTTCTGCTTTTTGCAAATAGAATTTCTGCATTTTCGGAGCTGTTTTCTGTTTTTTAAACCTTGGAAAATGCAAGTCCTGATGTTGACATACAAGGTTTGTGATTCAATTGTGTATTTCATTGAGTTGGTGTAGTCAATGATTCGAATTCTATCAATGACTTATATTCGGGCAAATTGGGCTCCCATATTGAGTCAGTTGACAGTCATCTGAGCTGTGTGTCGAGTAAAATTATGAATGTATCTGAGCAATTTTTTTCGAGTCGATCAGCCAAGTGCACTATTTGTTGTAGTCGTTGTCACTGAAGTTAGTACTTGTGACAAGTAGATGTCCTATTATACTTGCAGATCGGCGATTGTCGCATTTACTCTGGCAAGCTCCATCGATAATCGAGCAATCCGGTTTTGAATAAAGTGACTATTGACAATGTTATCACGTTTCCTCGGTCTTTGTACGATATTTTTTGCCCACTGTAGTTTGTCGATGACTAATTTCAAATATGCTAGTCAGACTTGTAATTCATAATTGTTTCCAACTCAATCATCATAAGGTGGACGCGAAGCCAAGACGTAAGCTTCATTACTTCGGTTGCTAACTGTTCCTGATGCATGGTCCTGCAACCATTGAAGCGTCCAACCAGGTTCAAGATAGAGTGGTGTGCGTGTTGACTTCGATTCATGCCTGGAAGACTTGTTGTTATTTTTTAACTTTTTCTTTCTGTCTGCTGTTGATGCAGATGGCAACTCGAAAGCATTTTCTGTCGTTGTTGACTCTTAAGGGTGATTGTGAAGATAAGAGCAGTCCTTTTACATGTTATCAAACATGTATTTCGTGGATAGTTTACAACAGTTTGAAAAGTCGTAATGGTTTTGATAGTTTCCGACAAATCCGCATGAAAATTATAAAATCGAGGTTTCTATAGGTTTCATAGTCGAAGTTTTCTGTAGTTTGTATCAATATTAGGGCTTCATAAAATTTAATTGTTTTCAACAGTAAGCATGAAAACTACCAAACCTTTGCAGTTTTAAAAGGTTTGTTTTATATTATATAGTATAGCATCTTACGCACATGACTGATTTACAGTTCACATAAATAAAGTATATGTTTAATAAATTTAAATGTTTCCTTCTAGAATGGTCAAATAGCGGCAGCATGAATAGTGCACGTAGTTATCATACAGCATCTCTATTATCAAATGGAAAAGTGTTAGTTACTGGTGGACTTGGTGCTGGTTATGTACATACTGCTGAGTTGTATGATCCGTTAACCGGAACTTGGACAACTACTGGTAGCATGATTGGTGAACGATATGCTCACACAGCATCCGTATTAGCAGACGGAAAAGTGTTAGTTAATGGTGGATTTCCTGATCAAAATACTGCTGAGATGTATGATCCGCCAACGGGAACATGGACAACTACTGGTAGCATGAATAGTGCACGTAGTTATCACACAGCATCCGTATTAACAAATGGAAAAGTGTTAGTTGCTGGTGGATATGATACCTTGGATAATTCAAATACTGCTGAGTTGTATGATCTGTCAACCGGAATTTGGACAACTACTGGTAGCATGAATAGTGCGCGACAATCGCACACAGCATCCGTATTAACAAATGGAAAAGTGTTAGTTGCTGGTGGATATGATACTTTGGATTATTTAAATACTGCTGAGTTGTAGATCCGTCAACCGGAATTTGGACAACTACTGGTAGTATGAATATTAAACGATTCTATCACACAGCATCCGTATTAACAAATGGAAAAGTGTTAGTTGCTGGTGGATCTGAAGCTTTGGATGATTTAAATACTGCTGAGTTGTATGATCCGTCCACCGGAACTTGGACAACCACTGGTAGGATGCATAGTGGACGACAAAAGCACAGAGCATCCATGTTAATAAATGGAGAAGTGTTAGTTACTGGTCAGTTGGGTGATTTCAATAGTGCAGAGTTGTATGATCCGTCAGCAGGAGCTTGGACACCTACTGGTGATACAATATCACACAGCAACAGTGTTAACAGATGGAAAAGTGTTAGTTGCTGGTGGAATTGGTATGGGTATTGTTCTAGATAGTGCAGAACTATATTTACCATCATAAACAGGTTAATGGTAAACGATTTTGCTTTTTGATACAAACAGTCTAGATGAGTGAGTGTGTGAGCTTCCAAATTAAATTTAAGCCACCACACTGCGTTTTGACGTGGCTTAAGGGTCTCATCAGGGACTCGATATTTCAGTACCTTGTCTATTTTTTCTCGTCGTATCAAATTTTTTATAATTTGAACATGTTTATTTTGTGCTTATATTAGAGACTGAATCGGGTCTTCGGCGGATGACCCGAACCCGACCCGACCCGAAGTGGCACGAAATTTTCGAAACTTGACCCGAATGACCCGAAAATTTTTCGTCGTTTGATTTATGTTTCTTTTTCTTTGACACTGGCAAAGCAAAACAAAATGTAGTTACAAAAAACAAATATCAATCAATTCTTCATTTGTTTCTTTACAGATCTAGGAAATACACAATCGTTTAATGTATCCGGATTGATATTCAACCGCAATTCTGCAATAGTTAAACCTGCACCACTAAATGAGCGTTCTACACTAGCTGATTGTAGCCGAAATTGCCAAAATTTGTTCGGCTACTATGGCTAATAGAGGAAATGTTTTTGAAAGTTCTTTCCAAAACAGTAGACAAACTTTGGACTTGTCTGGCGAGACCGAAATCCTTATTGTCCGCTACTAAAAGAGTCGCTTGTTATTCAGGCTTATAAACCTGACTTAAACTGTACTACGCACACTGTACCTTTGATAGTTTTCCAGAGGGCCTTTTCCTAAGAAGTTCGTTCCTGATCCTTTTAAGGGAGATAACAAAGCGAATAGATAGTACTATATATCTTGATTTAATTTCATGTCTTCATTTCTATGTTTTGTTATATTTTTAACGTTTAGTTTCACTGTCTTATAGTTTTTTTTCGTTCTGTATCTTCTAAGGTTGTCTTGGACGAGAAAGCAAGTTAAAATAAGAAATTCAAATCTTTTCAAATTTTTCTCTCCATGCATCATAACTGGTAAATCTAACCAGCTAGTGACACGATTATGTTTTTTATTCTTGAAAATGAACTTTTAAAGTTCGAAACGTTGAAAATTTTTCGTTTTTAATTTAATGATATATATTTCAATCAAATGAAGATTACTGCTGTTACTTTATTACATGACAGGATTCTTAATCAGATGCGCGTAAATTTTTCTCGCTTGAATGATCACCTATATAAAAAGAACTTAGTTAGTAGCTATCAGTGTGTTTGTGGGAAAGCTGAAACAGTACAGCATTGTTGTCAGTATTAC
>CAJNOQ010008514.1:0-11129 GCA_905250885.1 Didymodactylos carnosus | reverse complement strand
TAAAACAACCACTAGCACCGTGGTTTTGAATGGATAGTAGTAGGTATGTTGCAAACCCAAATGCAACCAAATAATTGGGTTTGGTTTTGGGATACCCAAGTCTTTACACCCAAGCGGTTTGGGTTTGTAGCATACCTAGTACAAATTGCTCGCGTACCTTTTCTCTTGTTACGGGAATTAACAAACAGAGTTATTACCAAAACAATACGGAATTTTCCAAAATTGATCCGATTTCCCCCAACTGACTCTATCTGACCACATATTTCTGTAAGCAAAAGTAAATTTTGGAAAAACTTCTGAAGTGACTTTTTAGAACATCTTTGGAAAACTAGCTTGGGTTTGCTGAAATTCACATGGGAATGTATTGATTTTTTCGGGCGTTGTATCGGATTTCCGACGAATCCCAGGACTGGCACTCGGTGACTCTTCTTGGTAACCTTAAAGACGGATGGACTATAGATAATCGACCATGCTGAGTCTCGTGGCAATATTTGTTTTTAGAAAAGGTTTTAAAAATCTACCGAAAAGTCAGTTTTACGAAAAGTATGGTTTTCAGGCTGTTTTCATTAAAAAGTTAAAAAATTCACTGTTTACTCAAAAAATATCAGAAAGAGTTCAAAACTTCATCGCAAAAAATTTCAGGATATGATTAATGTTGTCTGCTAAACGTGATTATAAGATTGAAAAAATCTAAAAGCATAGTTTTGTTAATAGGTTTTCCAGAAACCCTTGTAGAAAATCTTAGGATTTTCTAAAATTTATTTTGAGATCTTCTAAGATGCACGGCAGGCAAGTTAAAGAATTAAAAAAACTTGTGTGTTTTTAACGCTTCATTCGATGCAGAATTGAATGAGGATCACGAATGTGTGTACCCCGCCTCCCAAAACCCTTTCCTCACGGAGTTATGCTCAAAATACTGACAAGTTCTGGAAAACCCGAAAAAAACAAGGTTCCAGAAATTCGATTACAGTTTCTCCTCGTTGTGGTTTCCGCACTCGAGACTACGTTTTTCAGATCCAAAATTGAAAACTGAATCTCGGAAACTAAGTCTCACATCCCCGAAACAAGAATCTGATTTTTCAGAGGGCCCAAAACCAACACAGGTCAAAGACGACATGCAAATCTTAAAAAACTATGTCGTCTTTGGCGAAAGCTCGTAGAGCCTCAATTAACAAGCCGTTCGAATACTTTGAGGTCCCTCTTCAAAGGCGAAAAAGTCGAAATCCTGCTAGTAATTCTTATTTTTCTCAAACAGAACTGAACTTTCATGCAATACAAATATCATATTTCGGATAAAGCTCTTTGTTATTTCGAAGAGGGACCTTAGAGTATTCGAACAGCGTGTGAATTGAGGCTCTACGAGCTTTCGCTAAAGACGACATAGTTTTTTAAAATTTGCATATCGTCTTTGACCTGTGTTGGTTTTGGAAAAATCCAACCAAATTGGTCCTCTGAGAAATCCAGGTCAATTTAACTAGCTACATCGGTTTTATTTGACTTTGAATTCTTGAAAAGAATTGGTATCAGTTCAACACGTGCTGAACTAGTGACAGTTCTTAGGAACTATAGGACCTGGAATTGTCCCACCCCTATGCCCGCTGACCCATCCACTCGATATTTGTTGAATAGCTCCCATACTTCCTACATATCCCAGGGATGCCAGAATATCAGCACGCAGTGCATTCTCAAAAAGCGACCATGTTTTTTAAACTTGCTGGGCTTGGTGTATTTAATATTTATAGATATTGCTGGCTTGGTGTAATAATATTCTTAAGGGGGTGGGTGGTGCATCATTAATTCGAAGCTCCACCTCGAAAATTCTTACACTTGTGTATTGTCGTGTATTGATTGTCAATGAGAATACACCAGGTCCTTTTATGGAATTTTATATATTTGCGTATTCTGGTATATACACCAAGCCCGGCAAGCCCAATAAGTTTAAAAAAAATGGTTGCTTTTTGAGAATACACTGCGGACTGATATTCTGACACCCTCATATATTCTACATATACATATCGAACAGTATATATATATATATATTATATGTAGGATATGTATGTCTTCACCCTCATCGTAAAGAATATCGAACGATTAATAAAAATCATCCTATCTGTGCTAACCTAAAGTTTAGTAACCAAATACCTTAATTTTTCCTTTATTTAGTGAGCTGAAAGTTACTAATTTTTCTGTAATTTTCGACTGAAAAATTTCAGCTAACATTTATGATGAATAATCAATTGGACACATCAATTATAACTCAGTGGCAGATCCCGCCTTCAAGCGGTACGGGCAGTCGCTGGTACTTTTCAACCAAGAACTGTTTTTTCCCAACAGAACTCTTAGAATAATTTGTTTTTATGAAGATCACTCGTACCCCGCACTTTTATCGTATACCGCAGTATCAAAGAATAATTCCGGATCCGCCACTGATAAACCTGCATTTCCATACAAGAGAAACTGTCGATAGTTTCGCACATCCTTATTACAAGTTATTTAGAGCTTCTTCTGACGGCTCAACCGATGCTACCTCATAATTTCGTTCAATTAAGTTCACAACAATGAAAAGTCAAATTATGGACTGTCAAATAGTACTCAATCTAATTCACTAAATATTAACGAAAGATGATCTCCAAACGTCGCCGCGCTTTTCATGTCAGCTTTTGGTCTCAAGTAGACCTTATACGTTTCTGTTTCTTAGCTTTTAACATTTTGATCCAAATATCGGATGGTTACGGTAACATTCATAATTCAATGTTGTATAGCTTTGAATTGTTCGTTGTACTTGGTGATGATCGATTTTTTGTGTAACATATCCATGAATTGGGATCGAGATCGGATGTTTTTAATGCTTTATGTTTTGGTGACTTTCGAAACATTTTGATTATAAGGATGATTCTTTATTTGTTTTTGATGCTGTTGATTTTCATGAATTTGTTGATGATGTAGAGGTGATCGGTGCAACGGATGATGATGAAAAACTTGCTGTTGTAGATGCTGGTAGAATATATTTCTTATGTTTCGAATTATATTTCGTCTGCTTTTATGTTTATATTTTTCCGATGGTGATCGTTTTCGAAGTATTCGAAGTTTTTCATTATCTTTTCGTGGTTTACGACCATTTATTGTTCAGGTGAATGATGATCACTGTGTGTGATTATTATTTTATTATTATTATTATTGTCGCCGTCCGACGTGTCAGATAAATCAAATTTACCAGTGTCTATGTTTTCTGGTTCGTCATCTTCGCTGCTCGGATCAAAATCCAGATCCTGTTTTAGATTATCGATATTATTTGTGTCATTATTATCATCATTATGGTCTTAATGATCATTGAGGGCTTCATGCGTATGGGGAGGGAATGCGTATCTCACAATCGAAATGTTCTCACATTCAAAAAAGAATAAAGCGTGTTATGGACACATTCGAACAGCACATCACTTTGGACGGAATTAGCTCACCGAGAACACGTTGCGTTCTCTTTTGTTTTTCTTTCACAGTGGAAATGACTTTTTTTATTTCGTTTTGTTGATTGTGTTGCACACTTGAAAACATTACACGTCAGGTTGGTTCTTTTAACACATTCCTTTGAAACGCGAATTGTGGATGAGTCAGACGAATTAATTCTGTGTACAAAAAGATGTTTATTCGATAGAACGACCGGTAAAAAGAAGCGATGAAAGCTAGAGTTAATGTTCTTCATTCTTCATTTTTTCTTATCTGNTATCGTGCAGTTTGAGAACGAGAACAAAAAATTGTCAGAGTATATGTGATGTTTTTTAATACTGTTTTGTTGAGTCTATTCTTGACGTTTGTTGTCTATGTTTTTTTGAAACGTAAATATTTTAAGGCGTCAAACCACAATTCCAACGTACCTGGCGTTGAACCGCAGTTTCTATTGGGAAATTTGCTGCAAAGTGGTGCTCTTTCTGGTAAACCATATTTCCAAATATTTTCAGACTATCAAGAAAAATACGGCGATATTTTCAAATACCGGTTTGGTCCTCATAGTGTTGTTGCATTCAATCGATTGGACCATGTTCAGTACATATTTGCACATCGTCACATATACGATCATGCCAAATTGGCCTCGGAAACGTTTAGTCTGTTAACTCCGAATGGGCTTATCGCTCTCACAGGTGCAAAATTCAAGCGACACGCTCGTGTTATGTTACCAATGTTCAAAAAATCAAAAGTTGTTCCGTATTTGGAAACTGTAAATGATTGTACAGACGAACTGTTACTACAAAAATGGCGTGCAGATGGAAATGAAAAATTGCAGACCGACATTATTAGACAATGTCAAGATCTTTTACTGTGTATAATAACATCGATTGCGTTTGATTATGATTTAAAAACGGCAGAAAGCTCGTCGCCAGTGAGACTGGCGATTAAGGAATTCGTCGACAATTTTGTCAAAATCCTTTTGCTTAGTGGAACACCCACTATATTCAGTCGACTCTATTTGAAATTTAATTGGAAGTATCAAAAGGCGCTAGTTGTGCTGCGGAAAGAGGCTGACGATATTATTAGAAAGGAACGGGCCAGACAAGAAAAAGAACAAGAAATTGAAAACGCAATCAACACGAAACGCAGAAATCTTATTTCACTATTAGTGTCGTCGCTCAATGAAGACGTCGGCGGAGATTATAAACAAGGTTAGCGAGACTATCTATCCGCCCACTTTATGTCACTGAGCAAATTATTCTCGCCGTGTATGCCGTAGCAGAAAATAGCGTAAGGATCTCAGAGAGTTTAGAAAAGTTAGGAAAAATTCCGGTTCGTTCACAAAAAAAATGCTCAAAAATGGTGTCGTTTAAAAAAGCAGATATTTGGTTTTTGAAGACACTTTCTGTCTGAACGGATCTAAGTAGATATGAATTAAAGAACTGTCCTTGCCAATAAGAAGGAGACTTCCCAGTCAGTCATAGTCATTTCGAAAACTGCAGGATTCTAAAATTTACGAAAAGTTTTACGCGTTTAGCGAATTTGTGGCACAAACACGCAAGAAACTGCGAGTATAGGCAAAATAACATACAGGAAGCGTACGTTGCCATAGAAACAGAGGCCTTGCTCGCGTGTTCTTGCGCGTTACTTTTCCTACAGTCGCGGCTTCTTGCGCGTTTGTGTCACAAATTCGCTAAACGCGTAGAATTTTTCATAAATTTTGGAATCCTGCCGTTTTCGGAACAGCTATGACTGACTGGGGGTTTGTCCAGCAAGCTTTTCACACCACTAAATATTCGGCACAATCTTTCAAGCACAATTTCGGAGGGATTTTATCATTAACAAATGTTAAGAGACGACCGAGGAGTTAAAAAATGACATTTATGTTCGCTTCACGAATGACCTTTGCTTTCTAATTCGTCGCGTTTCCATGGCACACTTTACAGAATTAACTCTAAGATTGTTCCGTTTACCGAAATAGGATGAACTTCCAGAAAAGATCTCATTCACGATAGACATTGGTACCATCTGGTAAATTAGATCAAACCTGGAAATTAGCTGGAATCCTAAAGCGCTAAACTTCCCGTTTTCAATTTATTGTTTTTATGATGATGAAAATGGTATCGGATAACTAAATTTTTCCTTACGTATATACTTACTTTTGGCAGACAATGACTTTTCTTTGAGTCAGACGCCCCTCTACCATTGTTACTACCCGTGCTGGAGCAAAATCAGCAGAAAAGGCTGTTCATTTTCCCTATCAATGATAGTATTCTTTTTATATCAGTTTTATATCATATTTGAGTTCATCGACCGCAGGTCTTGGTAAAAACCTTAGATTCGCGCCTGCCCTGAGCACCTGACAGGAAATGCAACAAGAATTGCGAAAAGAAAATATTCACTTAGAAAAGTGGCCATTTTTGATTTATTCTATGATCTTCGTTTCTAGGCTTAACCTGCGAGGAACTGCTTGATGAAATATTGTTATCTATAGTCGCCGGTTTCGAAACAACATCGACGGTCTTGGCATGGTTCATTTTTCACATGAGCAAATACCCAGCTATTCAAGAAAAGATTAAGGAAGAACTGAAATTGCACAATGTGACAAAGAAAACATCACTAACAAATGAATTACTGGATAAATTAGAATATATTGATTGTGTGCTGAAAGAAGTTCTTCGTTTTTCACCGATTATGGATGGAACACTGCGAACACTTGTTGAAGATGATCAGATTGATGGGGTTCAATTGCGAAAAGGCGATTCGGTGTATATCGGCCTAAACAATATTCACCGTGATAAGCGTTTGTGGAAACTGGATCCGGATCAATTTTTACCCGAACGATTTTTGGACACAGATGATAAAAACCAACCAATATGGACGTTTGGTGGTGGACATCGAGCTTGCGCCGGACAGGATCTAGCTCGATTTGAACTCAAAGTTATTTGTACACGTTTGATGCAATCGTTAACATTTCTGGATAGTGGCGATGAACAAAATTCGGGTGGATTTTTACAACGAATAACCTGTCTGCCAAAAAGATTAGCTGTTTATTGCAAGTTCGACTAATACATGTTTCCGCTCTACGACACTTATTCTCCGATGAAACTGTTTTATTTTATGCGTCTTCCATAAAACACTTTCACTTTATTTATACATAGTTAGCGAGAGTATATAGAGCCGAGTAAGAAAACATAGTAGTTTTTAATTTTTTAAAGATATTTTTAAGGGAGAAAATCAAAAAAAATCGAAAAACGCTTGTTTCAAAAACATTCAAATTTTTGTTTCTTTTTCGTTCTTCTGACTTTTTGCAAGTATATTTTTCAGATTCAGCATTAGAAACTATGAGAATAATGCTTGAGCAAGATTAAAGTCAAACTTTTATGCAATACGGACGTCGTGGGCACCGCATTTCGCATTTTCGCAATAACGTTTTGAGTTCATATATCTTCACAAAGAGACTAGAAATCAAACCTTTTTCATTTTTTTTATAATCTACGTATACAGTAATGTAAAGAGATATATAATAAGTTTGGTGACAAAAAAAGTCAATTTTTGAACGTATTCTTTGGTGCATGACGTAATCAGTTAGTCGATACATGATCTCAGTAGACAACTAGAACATTATAAATAGGCAAATGATCTTCAAGATCTCTAGTGGCATTTTTTGCATATTGCGAGTTTCAGTGCAAAATCGAATTTTTCTCATGCAACGAAAACCTTTCTTAAATTTGTTATGCTGGTCCTTTGAACCTTATTGAAGAAAAATTGAAATTTTCAGGTTTACGTTATAGCGGTGTTACAGCTTCAGAAGATACACTATCTCAACAAGATACAGACATCAACGATTGAATAGAAATGAAAGAAAGAATTTTCATTTTTCTTTTGTTTCGTTCAGTGTAATCAATAGAGCGAAACAGTCACTCAGTTTTCTTCTACTTATATACTTTTAATGGAAATAGTCTTGCTGAACGATGTTACAATGACGGACGAAATTCATAGCATTCACCGAATATATGATTTGAAATTCGTTTCATGACTTACTTGTAATTTCGTCGTCATAGAAATTAAGCGTTATTGTTAGTATAAAGATGAACTTGTATATCTATAAAGAAACAAGAAGAGAGAGTAAGAGTGTCTTATTTTTCTCTTTCTTTCTTTCTGTTTCCCTCGTTCTTTGAACGTCGGTTCATCCACGTAACAACACAAAGAAAAATGTGATATTATGTTTATGGAGTAATCAGAAAATGAACAAAATTGAACAAAAAACGAACAAAAACATCATATCATTC
The DNA here is from genome assembly GCA_905250885.1 of Didymodactylos carnosus. Taxonomy (NCBI): domain Eukaryota; kingdom Metazoa; phylum Rotifera; class Eurotatoria; order Philodinida; family Philodinidae; genus Didymodactylos; species Didymodactylos carnosus. Next base: position 3,393 of record CAJNOQ010008514.1, on the reverse strand, counting down.
AGTTCGTTCATTCATTCTTTATAAATACGTATTATCATAAAAAATGATTATCATAAAATTTTGGTTGATTACTGAAGATGTTAATTTTCGAATACTTGCAGGTGGCCCCACCATAACGGCACGACTTGTAATGGCTTCTCGCATAAATTGCATCAGGAGTTAACCATTATTTTGTGATAACCATTTTTTTATATGCCCAATCTGATTTCTATATTCTGAAGCTTTAATTCTGCCCTTTTCATGAGGTCATTCCGGTCATGTCTAAAGAGTGTAGCACAATTCTGCAAACACGACACATTTTAAGGCCAAGTTTAAGCAACGAAAAAAACGGTTGTTTTGTGCGATTTTATCTGTTCTCTAATACAAACCTGTAGAACAAGCTGGTAAAGAACATGATCTCAACGTTTGAGATGACGCCGGATTGTTAATAGCCTCACATGTAGAACATGCAGAATTATATTGATCTAGACATGTTCTTGTCCGAGTATAAATACCGGTACCACATGTGACGGAACATGGAGTAGTTATGATCCATGATGACCATGAACAAATGCGAGATACGACTACAAACAAATGCTTTTTAAAAATTTGAAAATCTCTTCTTACGAGAATTTTCGTTGGAGAAATCTTTAACAAGAAAGAATAGTTATAGAACCCACCTGTTATTGTTTCTGGTAAAGTAGAAGTCGTCGCTGCGACAATTGACGTCGAAGTTAATGTCATAGCCAAGACTAAAAAATAGTGATACTAGTTAGAAGACAGTGCTTAAGTCGCAATCAGAGATAGGCTGCTCCTTGACTTCACTTGAAGAAAAAAAATATGACTAATGACTTGAGACTTGAAAGACCTCTGTCTTGTCCATCTCTGGTGCGAATGTACCATGCATATTATAATAATCCACTCTTTTTAAAGGGAACCTTTTCTCTTGTGGTAGTTGTTGTTATACCTACAGAAAAGAAGGAAAGAAAGAAGCTCATGGCCATCGTACGTCCAAGTTAATATGATTTAACCGTAAAGCGTTTTTCCTTTCTTGTTGCAGAATTTTGCCTGTCAGAGTTGCTACTATTGTAGTACCTGTTGATTTTTTGCTAGAAACAACTGCAACAACAATAACAATGACGGCGACCCCTGTAATTACACCAGTACCAATAAGTATTCGTGGTGGTGAAACCCAATTAAACATGTTTTTGATTGAACTGTAAAATGAAAATAGTGTGTGAATAATAAATTATACTATTATTCCTATTATGGAGATATGTTAGTAAGTAAGACATATTATCTCATTTGAAAATGAGCGAGTAGTAGTCAACAAGAACAATGTCTGGTCTACATACGATATCAAAGCTGTGGGTGCTAATCAGTATTATTAAGTAATAATAACTTTGTATGTTTTCACAGGTGGTATAGATCTAGCATGTATAATGTTGTTTAATGTTAAAAGTGGACGAATAAAGTCGAGCTAGAAACACCACCGGTACTCGTGGCCGTTTTTACTTCCTTGACCGTAAGTTCAGATTCATAAGAAATAAAATGTTCGTGGGTACGAGCCTATCTGTCTATTAGTGCTTCCCTCGACGCTGGCATTTGCAGAAAGAGTAGCATAGTAAGCCTACACACAGACAACTGCATGACTGAGCAAAGCTCGTTAGTTACTGGCTTTAGTCGATTAATTTATCATATCACCGGAAAAAAAATAAAGTTGGTTTAGAGTTGCTGAAAAGTGGTTTTTCGTATTCAGCACACTCGATAATCCAGAAGATTTTCTGTTTTTGGCCCGAGGTATTTCCGAAAGTTTAGGAAAAGTTTTCAAATTAATATTATTTTTCCATGGAAAACTTTTTGCGCCATTTTGTTTCAAAAGTTTTCTTAAACTTTCGGAAGTACCCCGAGCCAAAAATAGAAAATCTTCTGGGTTATCGAGTGTGCTGAATACGAAAAATCACTTTTCAGCAGCTCTAAACCAACTCTATTTTTTTTTGTTCCGGTGATATGTGTATTTAATTTTGAAGACTTGAAGTCAAGAGGCCGCATGACAACTCCGGTTCATCATTGTTTTTATTAAATTCTCCTACTTTCTTTAAGAAATTGCTGATTAGATATGCCTATTTTCCTCTTTTTTTCTTTCTGACCATAGTCACCCAGTGACTAGAGATCAGCATTTACATTTTTAAAAAGTGATAGGTGGGAAAAGATCATCCTCCAGCCTCTTTGGAAAATCACAGTCTCTTGATGATAGTAACAGATTTTATTTACTTTAAAATCTCTTTTCTTACAATATCTATGATTTCTGAATGACAATGGAATTCCCAAGAAAAATACTGTTAGACTATTATGACAACACCTCTTTTGGGTTTTTTGTGATTTTATTTTTTTGTTTTTAAGGCTAGACTTGTCGTTCATCACTTTATTATTTTTCTTGGTTAGTTACGGGTCATATAAAGAGTCAATGAAAACAGTAAAAATAGCAACGAAGAAGTCTCTCTTTTCTCTTTCCTATAGTATTAGTTTTCTTTTTTATCCACCTAACAGAAGTATTGTGAAGCGAAAAATCAATATTCATCTTTGTTTCAAGAATATTTACCTAGAGCATTTCATTGTGAGTATTGTCAACAGTTACGAAAGGTATCTTACACTTTTATCACTTCATTTATAAATTATTTTATTATTAATTTCATTTTATCACGTCACCCATTTTGTTATCACAGCGAATAATTAATATAAACAAAGTCATAGTTACAAGAAAAATAAAAATTGTGTTGATGGTTTAATCACGTTCAACAAAATAAAATTTTAAGAACAATTTCAAAACCTTTCCTGTATTATGAGCTGTTTGTTTCAGTGAAGAAAACCTGAAACTGTTGCTTATACTTGTAACTTGCAGCGAACATTTTTAAGCACTAAAATTCTTTTTAACGTGTGCAGAAATTCTCCACTTTAGTAGTACTTTTTGAAAAGGCTGTAAATATTATTTGTGACTCCCCATGACTTGGGTGAAAAATGGCACGCTCATCACCAGATTTAATTATAACTAGTTTATCATGAAAAAAAGTGTGTCCATTTCTTTAAAAATTCAATAACGCTTTGAGCTAGAGTGCCGCCCTTTGCGGCAAAAAAGTCACAATGACTTGTACTTTTTACCCATATAATTCAAATTAACTTTTACGAAAGTCGATCGACAAACGTCGGATGTCCCTTATCTAAAATGGCTCTTAGGAAAACTTTTTTGTCCTTATATTATATTGTGCTTACCTTGACATGTCTTTTACTATACATGCAGACTTACTTACTTACTTTTACTATACGGCCAGAGTGTAGATCTCGGATAAAATAATGAATGAGCTCGGAAGAAAGATATTTGAGTTCGGTGTGTTTAATTGCCTTTAAAATCAGAGA
>CAJNOQ010008513.1:0-11129 GCA_905250885.1 Didymodactylos carnosus | reverse complement strand
GTCTTCAAGAGTCAAGGGGATGAATCCTTTTAGAGTTTTTATCTACACTATGAGTCCTACCTATGAGCAAAGTATGAGCTCACCCGGAGGATATCAGTTGGTGAGGTTCCCTCGTAAGATTTTATGCAAAGATGATCTTAGTATGTTACTGAATTTTAACCAATTTCTCAACTATTATAAACGTTTTATTTGTCTATAATTACTCTGGTATTCTATAATAGTTAATTGTCAGTCTTATTAACAAGCTGATAATTTGATAAAGTTAATAGACTCAAAAAATTGTAAACATTAATCAACCATATAGATGTATCGATATTCAAAGATTTATAAATTACTTATTAAATTAAGAGAAATTGCTTTTTAAGATATGAACTCTTTATATTCGACTCACTATCTTTTATCTTTTATCTATAGTTTGTAGTTGTATACCTGCGACAGCACGATTGTATCGTTCATATTCCAATACTTCTCGTTTTTTAAAATGTATTTCAATTTGTTGTTCTGTCCAACCATGACGACGTAATCGTTTATGTTCTTTACTCCACATTTCATGACAATCTTGGGTTACTGGCAATCTATTAGAAAAAATGAAGTCAAACAATTCTTCATTCTAGTGACAAAAAGTCGCATGTAGAATTTGTCTGATAAAGTTGACCTACACATTCTGGTAACTGACCATACTCTCTCTCTATCCCATTGTATGTTATTCAAATCAGTAGCAGTTTTTTAAAACTTTATCAAGCTTAATCTTGAAATAGTATTTCAAACATGATGTGTAAAAGAAAAACTTCCAGTTTCAATATAACTGATAACTAAACTTAAACTTACGATGGTGACCCAATATTGTCTGGTGTAATATCTTTTAGCCAAATTGATAGAAGTGCATCCGATGCACTTATTCGTTTACTCGGATCTAATTCAAGCATTTGATCAAATAGATCAAGTGCCGGTTCTGGAATTCTATATAAAAGAAAAACACATAGAAAACGTTCAGAAAGCAATGTTGATTAACAGAGCGATCTAACACGTACGTTGCAAATTCTTCACGTAAACGTCTTCTATATGTTTTTCGTTGCTTCAACGTTTGAAATAATGGTAGATGGAGAATATCGGGCCATACAGCTACCGTTGGTGAACCACATAATTTTGAGATTAGTTCTAACTGTTCTTCTTCTCGTTGACCTTGGAATAGTGGCCGACGTTGAAATAATTCGCCCAATATACAACTGTTAACAAAAAAATATTTTAAAAATTTAAGCTGATGTCTCCTAATTTCTATTGATTATCCTTATTTCACATTGAAGAGAAACGAGTCGTCTATCAATAAAAAGTGATACTTTCCTTCTCATTGAAATCAGAATGGATACGAAAAAATATTCAATTTGTGGTTTATTTCTAAACTGCGGCCATTTTTTCGACCGAATGAAAAACGTTTATCATTTTGTACTGACCCGCAACTCCAGATGTCAATAGCTGGTCCATATCTTTCTTCTCCTAATAATAATTCCGGTGGCCGATACCATAGTGTAATAACTTTATTTGTATACGGTCGTTCTTTATCATCGGCATTATACAATCGAGCTAATCCAAAATCAGCTAATTTAATTTGTCCTTGATTATTCAATAGAATATTTGAACATTTAATGTCACGATGTAAAAAATTTCGTTGATGACAATAAGCCAAACCAGACATGAGTTGTTTCATAAACGATGCAATATGATCTAAATCTAAATCTATAAGACCACTATCTAACAAACCAAATAGATCATGATCACAATATTCAAATACTAAATAAAATGATGTATCGTTTCGAATATCCGATATTGTACGAGCATCCATGACTAATTCTTTTAAATTAACAATATTTTCATGTGTTAATTGACGTAATATTTGAATTTCACGAACAGCTGTTATTGGGAAACCTTCTTTTTCATTTTCTAAACGAACTTTTTTTAATGCGCATAAATCACCTACAACAAACAAGAAATCACATAAATCTTCAGATCATATTCTCATAGTAAGACATCATCGTATCAGAAACAAAGTTTAATGAATTATTGAAATTTTAAAACATTAGATCAATGAGAAACGGTGTCGGATAATTATTCAACCTAGAAATTTTTTTTTATCTTAATGAAGAAGACTAGCGAGCAATCGTATCAACAAATATGCTCGAAAAATACTGACACTCATAAATAGCCAAAAAAATCAGAAGACCAACTCAGAGACTCAAAATAGGAATTGGATAAGTCAAAAACAACTCTTTCAAATACAAGCTGTAGAAATAGATAGGAGTACCATTTTTTATGCAGAAAGTACTCCGTTACATACCGGTTTGTTTATCTTTCGCTTTGAACACTTCCCCATATGTACCTTCACCAATTTTCGCTAATATTTCATACATATCAACATTACGATCACCCCATTGATCTTTCCGCATTTCTTCACGACGTTGCAAAATCCTAAAACAAAAGTATATCGATAAAATAAACTGATGGATTGCCAGATTTAGAGCCAAAATCAAATATCTGATTCCACATGAAAGATATCAATGCTAACTTATCAGTCTTTTTCTATTTTACATTCTTCAACTAGTTTCTTACCACTCTCTCAAACTTTTTTTTTCCACACATGAAAGTAAAAACTTACAGTGGTCTACGAGTGGTTTGATCAATATTCGCTGTTTTAACTGTTGCCGACAATGGTGTAGTTCCAGACCAATTTGATTGATTCAAAAGCGAAAATGGTGACGAAGAATTTTCTGGACTCGGTGGTGACAATGAATCATTTGCTACATTCAAATTATAATCAGGAGGCATCGGTAATCGGGTCAGGGTTGTTTGTCTACTTGAACGTGATAAAGAATTTTGAGTTTTACGTTGTTGAGTCAACAAAGTACTGAATAAAATGTTAAATGTATAACTCTTCTTTTTTCAAAAACTATAGAAATATATATTTACTCTGTAGATGAACGGTTGTCCGCATTCTTGTCTACCGATGGCAATGGTAAATTTAAAAGACAGGATGATGTCAATCGTTGCTTGTGGTTTTTCTAAAAAAATTAGCAAAAGATAGTAGTGTACGTAGAACAAGCAGTTGAAAACGTTCGCCTTTAACATGCTCGTAAAGAGAAGTGATGATGAAAGAACGTTCACATATTTTTTTTCTCATATTGTCCGATTGTCATTTTTACTGTTTCAACCTTAATCGGTGTTTCTAACTTTAAAATTTCTGATATTAGAAGAAAATAGAATAAAATTTCAAACGTAAGTGGAATCAAAATTACTTTGGACGAATCATCATTTAAAATTTGATTTGTGGTATTGATTTTAGTAGAATTCACATAAGTTTGTTGTTGTTCAAGTGTTGGCGATTGAATAAATGAATTACTGGAATCTAGTTTATCTGTATTTGAATTTATTCTTTGTTGTCTTGATAATGCACTTATCGGTAGATCACTTTCGTCAGTAACCACTTCTGTTGTGCTTTTAATTGATTGTAATAATGTCGTTGCCGTATTGATTGTGTTAGCCGATGTTGTTGATTTACGATTTATCGTTGTTGGTGTTGTTTTATTTTTAATTTTTTGTAATTCAGCACCAAGTGTGGCGTTAGACGCATATGATGATTTTTCAATGTTCGTATTATGACTGGTAATGGCATTATTTCCATTTCCTCCATTTGTCTCATATCCATTTGAAGAGTCGTTAGATGAAGTCGATCCATGACGATAAGAATGTTTTGAACGATCTCTCTCTTTATGATGGTGATTTTTACTACTACGATGTTGGCTGTGGTGCGAAGAGGAAGAATAGTGATGACGATGACTCGCTGAGAAGCTTGCTTGAATTGGACTATTGTGCTTTTTCTTTTTAGACGAACGTTTTGACGGACTATTTGAAGTGGTGCGATAACGATAAGTATCACTAGATGTACCTTAGAATAAAGAAAATTGTGCTTTGAAGACTCAACTGAAGACGCAAAATGTTACAAAACAACTTTTTAGCAGTGGCATTCTAAAACAATAAATCAGTATGCAACGCGTTGAACTGAACAAACGAGTAAATTCTTTGTTTGTCTTGTAACTATGTAAGACTGAAAGAAAGTTTGAAGTTGTACGAAGACATTGAATCTGCTGATCAATTGAAAGAAAAAAATTGTTTTTTTTTGTTTGTCTACGCTACTGACTATTAGTATGATCGCTCAGCATTTAAAAACTACCTGAGAACGCCAGTTCTATCTTATTGTAGTTCAGAGACTGACTTCGGTCACTTACCAAGTTCTTGTACTACTCTTACCTTCCGATATTTTTCGTTTATTTGCTTTTTTCGATGGAGTTACTGGCGATTGTGAATCGACTAATTTGCCTTCGTTATTGTGTTTTTTTCTGACATTTTTCGAGGATGATGAATGTCTGTCATGTTCACGATTTTTACTTTTATCACTACGATGTGATTTTTTACTTTTTTTATGTTTTTTTGATACAGATCCATTACTATCGTTTCTTTGTTGATGAGGCGATGTTAATGATGAGCTATGTATATCTGGTGATGGAGTCGAAGAATAATGCTGACGGTATGCGTCGGATGTCTGAGGTGGCAACGGTCTACTGTGATATGAATGATGATGATTATAATCGTTATTATCGTTATTATATAGTGTATTTTGAGTATAACGAGATGTATGGTAGTCCGTATATTGATCGCGACGAGACATTATCGACGTTTTAATCGTCATATAGTAAAAAACAATACTTTATTAAATATCGGACAGAATTTTTGAATCGAGTACAAACGGCATTATTCACATCTATAAATTCGACATAACAGATGCGAAACAAAGTTTAAACATAAACAGATTCTTTTGAGCGACAACATTTTTTTGTGTAAAAAGAAGAACACATTTGTTGTCACCTAAGAAGAGAAAGAAAATTAGTAAATGAAAAATAAACAAGCTAATAAATAAATAAATAAATAAATACGTCATAATATAGACCTTACAGTTATACTCCATTGGGGAAATGTTAAGCGAATGCAATTATTTGCGATGATGGATGACATCTTCAAAAACAGTTTTATTAGATACACAATCAGCTTGAAATATTATATATTATATTTTTCCTACTAAATTGCATTTTGTTTCGGTAAAAGTTTAAAGATGGCGCTATTTGTCATTATTTCACAGTGAGTCAAGCATAAATCTTCTGCATACAAAAATGTCGTTTGTTTATTTTCATTTTTTCCATTCTCCTCACAAGTTAAATATCTACGTCTGTTTAGCGGCGAACTTTTCTCACGTTGATCTTCAGGAATGAAGAATTGAACGGGAACTGACTGATCAAAAGATTGAACATTAAACTTAATCTACGATATTTCTTCTAGAATTTATAATCGTGTTTTTACTTACCAATACGCATAGCCTTCGCGAAAGTTTGAAATATATTTAATTTTGTTCAAAATGCTTTTATAATCCGTACACTCTCCTGTAACAAAACAGTTTATAATGTTATGTGTGTCCGCTAAGAATTCAAGACTTATGCTTGAACTTAAAGTTAGAGTTTGGAGTTTTCTGTTAATTTAGCCGTTTGTGCACAGTTGAACTAGCAGAAACTATTTTACCGGATTTGTCATCTCTCGATTTATTTTCCTCCTAAACTTAGCTTTTAGAATAAGCTTTCAAATTTTTCTGTTTTTTGAAAAACTGTACCAAATTTTTATTAGTCTTATGTTTGTTTATTTTGTTGAAGCATCGTGAAAGCGATCCACAAACAGAGTTTTCCGCCAAGTCCTTCATCTTCACTACCTTCGTATTTATTGTTAGAATACTGTCATTCTATTACATTATGCATGTTTTGGTTTTTTTCAATTATGCATTATTCTTAGTGTATTTCTGCCTGTTCTCCTCATAAACATGTATCGCATATATTCTATGTTATTTATGTGGAGTCATTTTTGCAAATGCACTTAACTTGCTCTTTGTTTTTCGCTATAATACGTCTGTTATTATATTTTGCATTTATGTACCCCTCTATCCCAGACCTTAATCTCTCTATTCGATGACGGGAAATCGTATCGTCTTTGCTACAACATTGAAGAAAAAGGGGTTTTTCTTCCCTGCTTTTTATTCACATCATAGAAGGTGGGAGGTTTTTTCATTTTTTTCTTTCCACTAATATAACCTCGAACAACATTCAAATATATATATGATGTGTAGTGTGTATTTATTGTTCTAAAAAGCTGGAGGATAAAAAAGCTGATTTTTCTAACGCAGCATTTGTTTTTAACTGTCAGTCTCGTTTATGTTAGGAATTCTTTTTTGTGTTCTGAAGAAAAAAAGTTGTTCAACAATCAAGGTTCTTGTATAGAGAGAGCAATACGCAATAAATCTCCTCGTATCTATATATTACTATTTCTTTCAGTCCTTTCAACTTTATAATATAATATGAACCTACTAAAAAAGTTCCTTCTGGTCTTGCACTGAAGTAAAGTGTTCGGTTTCGGTTTTGACTTTCATTTGTTTCAACCAGATTCCTAGAGCAATGGATATAAATCTCAGTTGTCGATAACAATGTAATAAATTGTCTATTAAATACCCATTAATAACTTATCCAATATTTATTGAAGAAACGTTTTTAGACCATTGAGATAACTTTTTGACCGTTTTTAGACGTTAAAATGGAGAAACATTTTAATACCTGAAAGTGACAGTTCTATTACGATCAAAAACTGAGGCTATCTAGTACGTCATCAGTGACAGCGATGATTAGGCCAAGGCAAACAATTTTTTTTTCACAAGTAGTGTGACATATAAAAAACACTGTTTATTGCATTCCTACCTTATTGTGCACAACATATTTGAAAAGAAAAACTTTAATCGCTGCCACTCGTTGAACAACAATAGCTTTCAGCGGTATAAAACAGAGTTTCACTTATTAGAGCAGCATCCACTCTCACAGCCAGGGATCCTAGATCTTCTGATTTTGGCAGAAAAATTCTGATTTTTGAAACTTTTTCTGCCTCGTTTCTGCTCTTTTTTGACCTAAGATGTACTGATTTTCTACTTCTTTTTCTCAGATTTTTCTGATTTTGGACTTTTATTTTCTGATTTTCGTGCTTTGGATCTGGGATTCTTGCTCATAACTCACACTTTTTCAGGATTATGAATATTAAATGGAGGGATTATGTGAGTTCCCAGTAGTTTTAAGTCGCTCCTCAGCGACTTCGTATTTTTCGGAGAGTCCCTCGAGAACTTGTTGACGATTCTCTAAGATAATAAGATATCTGCAGGCTGCAGATATCTTATTATTATTATTAAAATAATGCAATATTATTATAATGCAATATTATTATTAAAATAATGCATTTTGCCTGCAGTCTGCAGGCAAAATGCATTATTTTAATAATAGTTAAATATCGCTTCGAAAGTTTTGTATTCAGTTATACAGTCCACATTTATGATGGTAGTAGATCGATGATACTATACTTCTAAAAACTTTAGAGAAAAATGTCGTTTGAGATAAGTTAGGAGCAGACACTAGAAGCAAATCATTACAATCAACGCAAAAAGCGACGCAAATTACGTTGATTTAATAATTTCTGCTAGTCTATCTCAACCGAAAAATATTTGAATCCGCTTTGCTTCTGTGCTCGAATAAAACCTAGAAAAGAGATATTTTATATTGGAAAATTCCTTTGATATAATTCTTCGGGAAGGCTGATAATGATCTTAGAGAGCAACGTTCAACTAAAACCTCAATGAACGATAGAATACATATATAACCAAGCTTGACAAAATTGATTATGATGCTGGTTGTGAACGACCTCTTTCTGGTTCTGCTTACTGAAACATTCATTCCCCCAAAACAATTTGTTCGTTTCAAATGCTTCAGCGAAATTGTGTATTTTCGAATAAATGAATGAACGATTCAGATCGGGATGGTCAAACAGAATGTAACTCTCGTCTGCACTCGTTCGATTCCTTGATTTATATCTGGGAAAGACCCTCCACGACTTTGAATCCAAGACAACACCAACATCTCCCTTCGGCCGGTGTTCACTAGGAGACCATCTAAAATATGTTATAGTATACTAGTTTTTAATAGCAATCATACAATGTGCATGAAAAGTTCAATCTTGAATGCTTGAACGAAATCTTTTGTCTTTTATGTAATTCCTTAGGAGTGATGCCCATTCCGTACATGCAACGCTCAGTTCAGAAATAATGTTTGTTTCATTTGTTATTTTTGTGATATTTTGCGTGTAATGACAACATTTAATTTAGCATTCCTATAACACATATTATACAATCTTTTGACAAATATTCTTAAAAATGTTTTGCTTGAAAATGTATATTTTTATCAGATTTTCACTTGTACACTGTTTATTATACTCATACATCGGTTGTTAATTTTAATTTTGTTAGATATGTATAAATAAGAATGAAGTGAAATGCCGATTTTCGGCAATAGTATTGATTTTGAGAAAAGCACATGGTTGGATAGCACAAAGTGTCTACTTTCTAATGACATAATTTTTCTGTCGATAGAATAGGTTTTTCATAGCTTTTGAGCGAGTTTTCCAGAAGCGTCATAGCAAAAAACTACACTTTTATTGCACTTTTATTGCATAAGCGCATACATGTGTCGCACATGACCGCGCACATGTTCATTAGATCCGCCATGACCGATAACCTTAACAACTTCGACAGTTTCTTTTTTTCATTGCAAGTGTTAGAAAAAAAGTCAAAAATAAGGTTGAATATAGTTGGAGAAGAGATTCAACCTAGGCTCAAAATTATCAAGATGGCCAATCCTCACCCTCAGTAGCATTTGTAAACGATATATCTTTCTCTCTCTCTTTTGCGAACGATTTATTTCATTTTTCTTTCGTTTTGAATGTCTGTTTCTATACTGATGAATGAAAGTATATGATAACTATTAATATCGCAGACTAAAAATATGTATTTAATTTGTCCATGTAAAAAAAAAATATATGCACGAATTAAATACTAGAGAAGGTCAATATTGTGAAAAAAAAGACTTGTATAGAAAACAAATTTATAAAGACAAATACGACAAGCAAGAGCTTGCCCAAATGTAACGCAGTGACATTTTTTACCTAGTATTTTCAAGTTTTCTCGAAAAATAGACCTCTTAGAAAGTTCGTTCTTGCGTCATTCGATGCAGCTCATCAAGTCCTACTTATTTTGAAAGAATGAAGTCGTTGGGACTGCTTCTTGAGGAGCTAGAGAGATTCTACGGAGCGTAACGCAGTGACAAAAAAAAAAGACCCCTGAATCACAATCAATGATCATAAAACGGAGATTTTCTCGCTCATTACTGTAGCAACAAGAAACTTCCAAGAGAAGTTTTTATAGCTCTTTCAATCAGATACCTGATGGTAAAATTTTTTTTCTGATTAGTCTTCTTCTTGAGTTATAAAATGTCAAAGAAAAACGTAACGCAGTGACATTTTTCGTAACGCAGTCACACAGTTTTTTGTAGACCTCGTTTGGTGCACTTAGCACGTTCGTAAACTTTTCATATTAACAGGGCTTTGATTTTTCATCGATTGTAATCAGTCTACACAAGAATTAGGCTCCTACAGTCTCTAAGGAGACCGGAAATTGTACAGAAAGTTGGAAACTGTACAAATATGTACAGCTGATTTAAAGACACTAATCGCAAAAATTAATAAGCCATTTTGTAGAGAATTAAATTCTGCATCTAAGGACATGTCACTCAACTTTCTTTCGAACAATTTCTTAGTTAGAAAATTCAAAATACGATTTTTGAAAATCTTAAAACCCGATTTATAGCGTCAAAATTCCACTTTTACGAAAAATAAATTTTAGATTCGTGATCAGCGTCGAAAACTGCATCTAGTCATGTATTCAGATCTATCGATTTCGAAAGTTGTTTTTCAAAATACTTAATCAGCGAAATCACGCGTTACGTGGACAAGCTGGCAAAATGTTTCTAGATTCGTTTTAGCTAAACTGAAAATTAGATTGTATAGTACTAATATTACTTGTAAACAGTTTTATAATTCATTTGTATCAAAACTAGAGCTGTTGAGAGCCGTGCGAACCCAACAATACAACAAACGTATAGCAAGAAAATTACGTATTGATAGCATTTAGTATCATGAAATACAGTACTAATCGAACTATTATTCGTTTCACGAAAAAGAAAATAGGCGAAGGGAAAAAGGAAAGCTAAGATTCATATTAAAAAATGAATAAAATTAATCACTTCATGGGTTTTGAGCAGAAAAGAGGTCTACTGATATTTGATATTTTTGTTTTCTGATATAAAGAGTTTCCTTCTGATTTTGAAAGTTCTGAGTTGGTAATCGGATGCCTTTTCCTGAAAATGAACATCTTATTACTTGTAGATTTTCAGAGAAGGTACTAATGCAATAATCCCCTGTTGTATAATATTGTATAATACGTCACTATTTAAACTACTCTCTTTCTATTTATATTTGTTAAAATGTTCTTTATATTTTTTTAAATATCTTTTACAGAAAATACTCGAAATTGAAAAAAATTAAAGTTTACTTTTCAAGGAACTACAAGTTTTGAAGCTTTAATTACAATTTCGTTCGATAGCTCGCATGAAGCTATGCGAGAAAAGTCTTTTTTGGAGACATCACTTTCTGATTTAATAAATAATTTCAAACCTATAAATTAAGATTCAAGACAATAGAAACTGTTTCGCTAAACTGTTAAGTTCAATAACACCAAAAAAAACAAGTTTTGGCAGCAAGAAAATTTTCTTCTAAATAGTGTTTCTTGAGACAGTTAGGATGCTAATTTCACCATGTTTTACCGGACTTTCTCTTCAGCAGAGATACAGAATATACCCATGAGATTGGAAGATTTCCCTCGACAGAAAAAGTTTTTTCAAAAACTTCCCCGACAGAATCCACGAACAGAATTCTTTTTGCAATATATTTGCAAAAAGATGTTCCAATTTTTCAAAAAATTCCCCTAAATCAATACCCTAGTGAATGTACTCAAGTGTGAGTACTCAAAAAGTACTCTGATAGAAAAACCGGACGAGTACTCATACGTACTCATACATTTTTTTACTCACTGAGTACTCACCTGAGTACTCATGAGTGAG
>CAJNOQ010008512.1:0-11131 GCA_905250885.1 Didymodactylos carnosus | reverse complement strand
CGAAAGTCGTAATAGTAGCCCCTTCATAATACAAGCCCCCCCCTAAAAATTTTGAACGCTTGGACAGTTTAGAAGCCCCGGAGGCTTCTATTATGGGGGGGGGTTTACTTATTATACACTAGATTTTCAGAGGTATACCTCTGAAATAGATCTAATATTATTTTTTTGATTCAGTTTTCAACGCTCAATAAGAAAAAAGTAATTTGAACGTTCCGCGCAAAAACCCAAGTCGAAAAATCAAACTTTTTTGGACATTATCAGTTTTCGAGTTTTCTCGATTGTTTTCGACATGAAATAACATGTCAGAAAAAACTATATATTCTTGATCAGCTCGAAAAACTCTATCGAACAGTGTATAATAAGTAATAAAAAATGTTGTTTGATTTTTGCATTAGCTATGCCGTACGATAAAATTACGAACTATTTCTTCAAAGTGCTAAGAGAAAGAAGTTGATGGTACCTCTCTGGAAATCTTCTAGAGCTTTCGGCAGGTCGGACTCTTTCGCTGATAAACGAAAAATGCCCCTAATATTCAAACCTGAAAAGACAAAACGGTTAAGTAGACTTCGCAGCTTGATACAACTGTCCACATATTAGCAGAAAAGTTTCTGAACAGATATATAAAATACCGTGTAAAAGAATCAGTTTTGTAGTTTGTATGATAATATCCGGTATTCCGTCTTCTTTACCATCTTGAATCAAGTTTAATAATTTGTTATTGAGAAGATTAAAGAAGTTCGAGTGATAAATCCAAGCAATTTGTGTCCATTTGAACTGCGCTGCTTTCTGATACGCCAGAAGACATTGAAGAGATCCATCATAGATGTTATTCTTCACCGTTACTCCCAGAGCTTTCAACTTTACGAAGTCCGCTAAGTCTGTCTAGAAACAGAGAAAGACTTTATGTAATCAACTCTGTTTTGTTAAAGGAAAGCAAGTATACAAGTTATTCTCAAATAACTTCAGTGTCTAACGCGAAGAACATAAAAGCTGCCATACTACGGTCGATTGGACATCAGTAACAAATGAAATCTTTTTTCTCGGAGTTGCTTGAACAACTGAACATCGAATTCCTGCTGGTTGTTGTTGATCAATTTCAACATGAATTTCAGCTACACATAGTGGTAGGGATTTTGGATGAAATTCAATTGGTTGAAAGAATCTCAATAGAGCCATATCGCGATTTTCTAAGGCGTGTTCTATGAATAATGATGCAATTTAATGACGCAATTTACCTTCAGCTAATTCACTGAGAGTTACCGAACGTTACTGCTTGCTTCTTGAATATCGAAATCGACGCCGGATTACTGTCTTTAAATACACATTCATAGGAAGCCAATGCGAGGGATGAAGATACAATCGATGCTGTACAGTAACGTACTGATGGACGACGGAAACCTCTGCAACGCCGACGTTGTCTTTTATGGTTGTTTTTCACTTGGATTTCTAATGGAACTATATGAGATGTCTCACCATCTTTGATTTTCTTTAGCGTACTTTGTTTAGATCCACAACATTGTTGCCCTAAAATAGTCTAAATTATTAACAGAAGTAATACACGTGGCAGCTGATGAATAACATACATGTATCATCAATGGTGATCCACTTCCCCAATTTGATACTACGTTTGATTGTTATTGGTCCATTTTGACGTGAACAAACATATTTCGGTCGAAACAGATTCAGTGCATCCTGCGCTTGAATACATAGAAACATCCAATAGTAATAGCAGCACATCATTGTATTGAAGTGTCTTTTTATTGATTGTGTACAATAATGGAAAGAAGAAAGCGTAGCAACTAATTCAATCATTGTTTCTCTATGACACTCGAACGTTTCTCCCTGTGAAAGTCGATATACCTTATTATGAAGTAATCAATAAGAACCATTACTTTGTATCTTATTGCGTGTGTAATGAGACGATTAATATTAATTTTAATAGCGTATATAATAGCTGTCTGTATTCTAAGCTATTTCTTTGTTCTATCAAATACGTTTGATATCTAGAAATTCTAACGGATTGTTGATTTCTAACTCACATATGCCCAGAAGGGGTGCATGACAAGGAGGAAATTAAAACTTAAAAGTGTGATATTCGTGATCTTCATATCGATTTATACTATTCATATAACTTTCATCATTTATTCGACGCTTCTGTCAAAAATAATTAAAGATGGCGTTTCTTTCCCAGGCCATGAAAAATGAGTCATGAATGACTCCTTTATATGCCATATATGGCTCATTTTTGAATCATATTTATCCCATATTCATCCCATTTATTATATCATAATGTAGTGTAATTATGTTACTTTATTATGGGATAAATATTATACTGGTATGACCTTCGAAATTTGATCCTATCCAAATCATTTCAAGATCATTTATGAGCAATTTTTATAACATAAATGTAGGGATCGAGAAGTGACTTTGGCGAAAGCTCACTTGTGTCATAAGTATATCATAATGGGACATAAATGGCTCATTTTTGGATCATCTCTATGTTCTACGGATGATTATAAAACAAGACAACAGATTTTACATCATTTTATAGGCATAATTACATCGTTTCAATGACATATAAATGCGTCATTTATGTCCCATTATGATATAGATATGACATAAAATCGTCTATCGCGGAATCCATTTTTTAACTGATATTATTTTTGATTTGGTTTATTACTTTCGCAGTCCCGTTTCTGCTATTATTATTATGTATAAACAAACTTTTCAGATGATTAGCCACTTATAAAAGGGACCGTTTCTGTACCTCGATGTGCAAATGAACACCAGATTTTGAACTAATCATCTTATGCTAATCGAACGAATAAGTAAGGTTTCTGTTTCACTAATGAAATTCGAAAATGGCAATAAAAGAAAGGTACTGTACTAGAAAGGTACTGACACTGTAAAGTGAGATAGGGAGAAGTAGCCTATAGATCATTCTTCTAACTTTCTATACTTCTAGTGTCAGATAAAATCGAGTTTGTTGAGCGAGTAAATACAAACAAGACAGATATTACAAGTAATGATTTTTTTAAACCAATATGAGATAGATGATTAATACATATGAGTAGATAACAGAAAGAACGTGCTTGGTTAGTAAAAAAGAGAATCACACTTTAGTAGAAATAAAAATCAAGGTGGATTAGATAATAAAGACTTTTCAAACCGATAAAATACAAAAGCTATTGAACAAACCTTGAAGTTTAATCAATCTGAATACACACAAACACACACAATAGTCTCTCTCTCTCTCTCACACTCTCAGAAAGTCATTGTAATGAGTACGCTTATCTGGACTAGCGTCACCTCCATCATCAGCTACTCTTCTTGAAAGAGCTGCAGCTTTTTCAGCCTGTCGTTATTTGATTTTCGCATTCGAACATTTCGTTCGCAACGTTTGAACAATACGTAATTCATAATAAGTTGCAAAAAACTTTTTCGCCATACAAAATTTATTTCGAATTGTACCTAAATGACAAAAACAGCTTCCTTCGATGGTCGTCTAAGCTAGTTTTAACTTAGTGAGCGTCGAAACTGTTAGACTAGTTAGTGTTAGTATTCATTAGAAAATTCAGAACTTTTGCCACGCTGCACTAAATTAGATTAAAATTGGGCGCTAGGTGCAAAATTTTTCGATGAAGCGGGTTCCGGTTAATTAAATTTTTTTTACATATCACATGATTAGATGCAGTTTTTTATTCTAAGAACCCATTTGGAACTCGTTTTTCAAAAAAAATCATTTTTCATCCAAAGAACCTGGTTTGGAACTTTTCAGAAACCGGAGTTTTGATGTATTAACCAAAAGCATTTTTTAAAACAAATTTCTAAAAATCTGCTTTTGTAAAGAATTGAATTCTCTACAAACGGCGTATTTGTTTTTGAGTTTACTTGCTATGCACAATTTGTACATAGTTGTACAGTTTTCGACTTACTGTGCAGTTTTTGAGCTCTTATTTTGATACAGCAACTTGATTTTTGCGCAAATCGATCAAAGATACAAAGAAAACAGGAAGTTGTGAAAATCAAAACTTTACCATCGTGTCGAGTGCCTCAAAATATGTCTGACAAAAAAGCGCGTAATGTTGTGACGCTTTTTGTGTTTTTCAGGCAAATCTAATAACCCAAGTGACACATTTTTTTACCATTAGAAAGCCCATGAGCTGCTCTACAGGATCGGCTCAAGGAATGTTTCGCTTGGAGAACTACTTTCTAGCTCCTTTAGCTTCCGAGATAACCGAAGTTTAGTGTGTCAAAAACGTAACGCCGTGACGTTTGGATAAGCCGTAGGATTCTCTTTATGAACATAAAATTAAAAATTTCATCTGTACGTAAAACACACGTAAGGCGCGCGTAATTCAAAAATCAAGTACTATTTTATTTTTCGCTTCTTTATACATGATTCGATAGAGAATTTGAAGCTGTTCACCAATATCACCTTTTTAGCCTTCCCAGTGCACGAAAAATTGAAATACGGGAAGGGTCTTAAAAGCCGAAAAACTTTCCCGTTTTGAAAAAAGTTGAACACATTTTCTCCTTTTTATTTTGAAACTCTCAACCAGCTTTTTTCTAATTCAGCGTTGAAAATCGATATCTCTGGCTGTTTTTTAATTAGTAATTAGCTCTGGTTAGCATTAATTAGTGGCACTCCAGTGGACAAAGTAAATTTTCTTAGTGTCAGAACAAATGGAGCAAATCATGCGAATTCAGACTATTTTCATCAGTTTCCAACAAATTTCTTTCAACTATCGTGACTTTCTGGCTTTCTCTTCTAGTCACGGTACTCGGTGGAAATCTATAGACGAGCTTCGTTTTCGCTCCACTTTGAGTATTATCATAGAGGTTACTTATACACTGTTATTCTAATATGTAACGTTATTGATTTTTTCTCACTTAAAAGATATTAAATATTGCAATTATAGCCAATTATCTATATGATATAGTATCGACGAGGAGCGTGAAACAATTCCTTCAAGACAAGAAATTACTGTTGCCGAACAACTGTTTGCAGTTCGGATGCAATTGTATCCATGTTGTCTATTTTTCAAGAAAACTGATGGTTAACCGCGGTTGTTTTAAAAACCCACGGTTTTCGACCGGTTTTCACAACCTGGGTTAGTATGACAGCACCAAATTGAAGAATAGACAGTTCTCGACGCATCGGAATATATTGACATCCAGAAGCTAACCATATGATGTATATTTTTTCTGATGATTTAAGAATTAGTTCGTATGATGTATGATCGTGTTGCAATATATTGATTTAAGACGCAGAGACTCAATTAGAAAACTGCAACCGCTCGTTCACAATCGGCTTTGTATAGCTTTCACCGAATGATTTTAAATGTCCGATATTTATGTGGTTATAATAACAAAATGCCCTAAAACATTTTTAAATGCCAAAGAAATTGGCTCTTCATTTGTGGATGGTGGTTGTTCCACAAAACTTGCGACGAAACGTCGTTCATATACTGTGGTTACTGTAGAAAACGTCTCTGTTCCACAGATTTTCACATGAGTTATCATTTTCATTTGTACAGCGCTTATTTTCAAGCTCTGTAATTTCTATTGCAGTATTTTGAATTCTTCTTCTTCTTTTGCTCAGTTACACAGCATGTTAAATCTGAAGTACAAGAAAAGAAATAAGAAAAAAATTGAATAGTTTAATTGAACCCTAGTGCTTAAGTGTAACGCGTTTTTCTTCGCTTGCTTTTTGATGTGCAGTACTGGAAAAAATTATAGAGCCACTGTATTTCTGAAATTTTTCGATGAAGCCGAGTGGCTAGGTCAGATCTGCATAGTCATTTGGATAGCTCTTGAAGTTCTCTATCAAATGCAGTATGCGTAAAAATTTCAGAAAAAAGGTTTTGAAGAAAGCTTTCTAGAAAAAACCCTCAGCGAAGCTCCAAGTCCTTCTGATGTCTGTAACTTTGCAAAGAAAGAGTGTGGAGAGATCTGCGTCGCTTCCTTTTGTTCAGACTTTTATGCTCTTTTAGATGGCAATATTAAATATATTTTTAGCAAAACTCTCTAGGACTTTCGTTGCAAAGTTACAAACATCAGAACGACTTGGAGCTTCGCCGAGGGTTTTTTCTAGAAAACTTTCTTATCTAATGTAAATCTTAAAAGTTTTCTCTAGACTCTCCAAAAATCCTCAGAGGTCTAAAAATATTTCTAAATTTAGGACGATGCTCACGCCTCCCTTCGGTCGGCGTTCGCACCCAGGATAATTGAGAAATGTTGTAAACTTCTCTCATTCCACGGGAAAAGCGCACAATGTAACATAAAGCTTAAAAAACGTTTTCTGGGCACCCTCTGAAAATCCCAAGGGGTTGGAAGCATTCCTGATCGATTCATCATGTTAGACCATCTATAATCTGTAAGTTTTATTATTCGTAGATGACTTACCGTATCAAAACTGACTGATTTCTGGCGACTACTATCATCGAACTGCAGAAAATCGTTATTCCCTTCCATATCGTTCAATCATTCCATCAGTTCAATCATTTACAGATTTTTCAACTTTTTCGGCAAACCAATTCATTGGATGAAAGTTTTAAATTCAAATAAGAAATAAACGAGATGTTATTTTCTGTTTTCGTTTTCTATGATCGGTGACCATTAGCGAGATAGCCACTATTCTTTAGTTTAGAAGTCGCCTTTTATCCAGTAGAACAAAGAAAAACAGAAAATAACACCTCGTTTATTTCCTATTTGAACTTAAAACTTTCATCCAATGAATTGGTTTGCCGAAAAAGTTGAAAAATCTGTAAATGATTGAACTTTTCGCTACTGATTTTTTTGGTCTGTCCATATACTAAAACAACTAGAATATACTATAAAGCCATAATACACATGCTGACCATACGCACGAGAGAACAAAACACAGCTGGACTTCGTTTTTAATTTAACAAACGGAACAAACCATAGATCTCAATCGGGATATTAGTAACACTGTATATCCCAATCGGAATATATCCTGATCGGGATATAGTCCCATACTGGAAGGTGTAGCTAGTTATTAGATTCGCAGGATAAGCAAAATGTTGTTAAGAAGTACAGAGAGAGCAGCAACAGAAATAGTTTAACTTGAGTCGTTCTAGGAAACGATCCAGCGTAGAATAAAACAGACGGTGCCATATGATTCCTCATGGAATTTTGCGTAACTTTTGTCTTTAGAGTTCAGATGACGAACGTTGATTCAAACTGGAAAATGGTGAACTTCACAACGACGGATAAGAAGTCATAGGCCGACGAGACGGCAACGATAAAGAAGATTGTTGTCGTTGTTGGATCTGTGGATAACTAGACATAATTTATTAACAGCTAAAAAATCAAGATTAAACTAAGTTTTAGCAATCGGCAGAAAAAATTGTAAGTCATTCGTGAGAGGCATTATTTTCTCAGATCTCAACAGCCATAACTAATCCTCTCTCTGCTACCAATGTTATGCTCGACGTCTCGAGATATTACATCGGCGTTGGTCTGAGGATGGTATGGTGTGGTGTATATGTGATGACAGCCAATTAGTTTTTGAATGTTTTCCATTAAAATGTTTTGAAAATGTGGACCTTGATCGCTAATAATAACTGCTGGAATTCCATATTTACAGAAGTAATCATTGAATAGTGCTTGTGCTGTTGTTTAAGCACTGTAGTCAGGTAGGGCTATCGCTGTCATGTGTCGAGTGAAGTAGTCAGTTATGACAAGCACGTACTGATTTTCACACGGTGTCCTTTTGAAGGGACCACAATAGTCGATGCTTACTAGCATGAAAGGACCATCAGGAGGTGGAATTGGTCGAAGGTGGCCGTGTTTTTTATGACCACTTATATTGTATTGTTGACATAATAGACAAGGTTGTATATGCTTCGTAATAGTGCGTTTCATTTTTGGCCACCAATAATGAGTTCTAATTTTATTATATGTTCTATCAGTAGAAAAGTCTCCTCCGATCATTGGATAATTATGATAAGCATGAAGAAGCGGTGCTACCATTAATGATGGTAAATAAACCACTGGGACGTTGGTTTTTGAAAACTGTGATGGTGTGATAAGTTTATAGAGAATCCCATCTTTGAATGTGAATGTTTGATCGCCCGAATTTTGTTTGAGTTGCTGTATGATGTGTTGTACACAATTTTCGTTCATAGAGCATGGAATTTTAAAAGCTGCATTTCTAGTCAGGATACTACTGCGTAGGAAACTTTTTTTGTGCTTTTTAATGCTTTTAGCGGATGAAACCGGACGTTTTTCGCGTTTTTTAAATTTTTTTGTGTTTTTATATTAAAGTCTAAAAATTATCTCAAGATCTCAGTGAAAAAAAATTTAAAAAGCGAACGAAAAAAATGCGTTTTCACTAAATAAAAAACGTAAAAAATTAGGTTTACGAGGAAACGTTTTTCATAAATCCATTTCAATGTGCTCTATCGAATGGCACCAAATTTGACCTTTCGTCTGAAAGAATGAAAATTTCAAAAATTTGGCAAGAATCCGTCATAAAACGTTAAAAAAATATTTCTCAAACACTACAAGTCCGGTAAGCGAAAATATTTTGGGCTATGTATGTTTCCAAGTGTCCTCTAAAAACTGCTGGAAAAACAGAGTGGGGGTCACTTGCCCTCTTAATTTATAAAGAAAAGATTCTGCTGACTAAAGACAAACACAAACTGCATCAATTTCTTTTTCATCTTTATCTTTAACTTGTCATAGCTGATCAGCCACTAAGTGAGCTTCAAACGTTTGATAGATTTGATTTTCTCAATCAGAAACGTGTTTTGTCGTATCCCTGAGGCGTTCGCATAACATTTTTCTCTGTCAATTTTTCATGATCACATGTATTACATGCAGTTTTTTTCTAATGATCATGAGAAGATTATCTGAAAGGAAAAGTTCTCTTTACACCAGCGTACTCCGACGGATGATCGTTAGACAGCGAAGCAGGAAGGAGTGAAGAAAAATTATTTATACTTTTGAAAAATATTTATATTATCATAGTGTCTGCTGATGATTCGAGACAAGGATCGAAAACTTCCAGTTATCACTGTATTTATTTGCTGATTAAATAATGATATTTTATACTATTATTTGATGTCTCATAATTATTTTGTTACAAGGAATCAAAAGTAAAACCATTCAGATAAGAGTTAATTTGACTGTGTTATACTGTGCAAAACTGTTTACAAGCACGTTTTAACTTCTTTTAGTGTAGTAAAATATCTTTCATTTTTCTGTAAAAAAAAGCACATTTAATTCAAAAGTTATTTAGAGCAAAGTGAGTAATTAGGAGATGTATTTTTATGCGTCATTCTTCTTGCATTTAGAAAATAATTTTCCCATTCTTGATTTTCGAAATGCTTCTCTGTAGACAGTTGATGGTTGAATAAAGAGAATATAGGTGAATGATTGAGGTAGATAAGAGATAAAGTGAAGTCCGATAATAAAATATCTAAGCCAAACAATATTCCATGATTTACAGGAAACTATGAAACCGACTAGCAGCTGAGGTAGTGAATATAGAATCATCAGCAAAGGACATAATAGTTGTTCATATTTCAAGTTAATTTGAGTCCACAGTGATGAAATGTATGACTCATGACGCAAATTTGATTTACTTCGTGCCGCCATTAAAAGTATTATACCAGTAGCATAAACATTAAACATAAACGGTACAAGTTGATGAATAAATAAAACGATAGTATCAAATGTTTTCCATACACTTGACGAATATTCCATTATACATATATCCTGATTGTTATTTTGACGGTCAGAAATTATTCTATGAAATGAAATATCCGTAACCGTACTTGCTGACACTAGAATTATGATTACTCCATACAATATTAATTTTTGTTTATCTTCACTTGTAAATTTAATATTTTTCTTACTACGAGCTGTTGATATTTTCATACTTTTTGTCGTTTCTGTTCGATTTATTGACAAGACGCCAATTGACCATTTACTTATATAACTACATGTTTCTAATAAATACGAAGATGATTTACACATAATAACATTTATTAATGAATTATGTATTATAGAATATTGATTGAGAATGACATATAGTACTTGGGTAAATAAAAACGTAAGAGTTAGTTGACTTGTAATGGATGTTAAAATAATAAACCAAATAATAGTTGAACGTTGAATTGACGGTTGAATTAATGTAATTATTGAAAATGTGTTACTGACTAAACCTGTCAACATCATCAAACCAGAAGCTAACAAATATACAACTGATTCTCTCTTGAATTGAATGATTCTTGATAGTAGTGCACTATTTTGTTCATCATCTGAAACCATTTATTCCTTCAAATTTTATCTTTTTATATTTTTAAATCACTTACCGTCGTATTCGTCAACAGTTGTTTGAACAAATTTATTTGAATTATCCATAATCAACAAAATTTCTAACGAAAAACCAAATTGATCAGTACGATATTGACAAATTGAACCATAATGGCCTAAAATAAATATTGGCAGTAACATATATGAAGGATCAGTAAAAGACCTCAACTTACATAATGGACAACGACAGATGAAATCACTGAGATTAGTCTCTTTATTTCCAAAAAAACATCGGCCTTCATTTAAACAAAAATAACATTTGTCATAATCAAAGTCATAATTGTAACACAGTGTTGTATGTTTTCTCTGATCACATAAACACATATAAGTATTTGGATCATAGAAACATGTTATTGACGTATTTTCTTGGCATGGACGATGATATTGCTTTATAATTTTAAACAGCTGCTCAGCTGAATTGTTACGAAGTGTTAATCATAACTCAGCTGCAGGCAAACAGCGCCTTCTCGACAGCGTTTCTTCCAGTGACACATTAATTGAATCTATGAATTCTCCCTCCTACGAAAATCTAATACTGTTAATCCTTTGTTGCAGTTCTGAGATCGCGCTGCTCTTCTTTGAGAGAGATCGTCCAAAGGCGCGATCAGCACTTTTTGACCATTGGGTCAACTCCACTAGTTCGAAAAAGCCACTGCGCCACAGTGGGCATTTCCTCATAGAGCAGGCGGCATTTTTTGCCGACATAGTTTTTTTGAATCCAAAAGCACTTTTTTATAGGTTTTCGCATACGGTATTTCCAGCAGTGTGGCAAAGGTGAGTCGTG
>CAJNOQ010008511.1:0-11131 GCA_905250885.1 Didymodactylos carnosus | reverse complement strand
GCCCATAGCCACTTAGGCTTTTTACCTGCTCCCAGCCCTCTATCGAATATATAAACTACAGAGTATAGCTCGACAGAATTCATTTCCTATGTACAATATACAGAAAAACGCTCTACTTATAAATAGGCAATTAACTAAAACAGACAGAGAAAACTTTTTTCTAATGAACGATGAAGATCAAAATATATTTAAGGTGGCAGAAGGTCAAAGTTCGAACAAGTTTTTATATCGCATTGAACTGAATCAAAACTCATTTTGACGTTTTTCTCAAGCCTGTTTTTCCGCTTCAGGGCTTCCGCCGCGCCACGCACACGAATTCTTGATAACGATACGTTGGAGAAAGTTGTTTTTTCGATTTGTAGATAACACGTATAGCTAGGACTTGGTAGAGTCAGATTTGTAAATTATGCTTCCATTTTTCATAGAAACGAGGATTTCTAAGAAACCTTCCAAGTATTTTTCGGACTTTTAAGTTAAATTAAGTACAAGAAATCAGTAAATGCGAAATTCAAAAATCGGGCTCTGTCAACTCCCATCCATAGGTATTTACTGTAAAAGAGAAAAACCAGCTCTCTATCATTTACCTGGAATGAGAATTCTTGCTCGTGCAGATTGCCTGTTTTTGGACCTTATTGTGGCTCCCTCCACGACCAGTTGCAAGTGGCTCCAGAAAAAATGTAGTTAACACCCTTTGACATGGTCAACATTCTCTGAAAATTTGGTTCAGATCAAACCTAGACTGAGATACGTTTCTGACCTGGGGGATTGCCTTAAAAACCGCTTTATTCGAATAAAGTAAGAAAATTTTTGCTTTCTCCTGGTTTTTAGATTTTCGAAACAAACTTTTTCCAATTCAATATTAAAAACTGTGTATAAAAGTCATGTTAAACAATCGTAGAGTCAAAAGTAGATTGAACCTGGTTGAACGGATGACCCCATGGAAGTGATTCTGGACATCCTGTGATCCTACCTAAGTTTTTCTGTCGGCAGATGAAGACTTTCTTTTCATATAGTTGTAATATTGCAAAACACATTTCATCGAAAAGTAAAAATCTTCTGAACATTACTACTGTGCAATAAGCACTAATATTGTCTAAGATCCCTAATTCTTCTTCAATCCAAAAGTTTTCTTCCTGACCAGATTTTTAAGAGAGTTTCAGAATATTATTCATTCTGACGTAAAACTTGTTTCACTCAGCCGAGTTCCAATCCTCGCGTAGCGCAGCTGGCTTGTAGTTCTTCTTTGCGGACTCTTTTCATCACTAGAGTCAGTCACTTGTTCTCGAAGATGATTGAGCCTTCAGATGAGCAAAAAACAGAACCTCTAAAGATGAGGAAAAAATGCGGCTAAAATTTCCTAATGCTGTAGGTGACTGACACATCTTAAGCTACCTTTTTATCTCCTTTAATTATCAAATAGTTAAAAAAGAGACAGCTTTTTCGAGACAATTGATGAATCGATATGGCCGGCGCTATAAATGCACGCATATGTCTACCGTGGTGTATAAGTATATGTAGTCACATTTCTGCGTGAGCATATGATACGGTAGTATTAACTATTGCAAAAGAGGTAGTAGCAGGATACAGGTAGCTGAAGAATCCTATCTTTTATCCTTGAATTGAAAGACATTAATTTTACGCATTATTGAGTTTAGTGATCATGGCTGTAATTTCAGCAATATACTCCCAAGGAGCGTCAGTTGCTCCTCTTATGTGGATTAAAAAAGCAGGTGGTGTAGAAATAGTATCCTTGTTATTTTCTGTGTATGATTGCTTCAATCGGACACCGTAGAAATTGCATTTTTCATAAGGTTTAAGTAAGAGACACTTTTTCTTAGTGTTATTGAGATATGATTAGTCACCACAGCTCTGTAAGGACTGAAAAATCTGAGTCTAGTCCAGTCCACGAACTCTTGTGTTCTTGAGGAAATATTAATCCAAATACAAAGTAAATAATCTGAACGATAGACAACCAATTATAAAAACAAGTAAATGTTCATAAATGATTCACTTGGTCCATTGGCTGATTCTTTTTTGTGTGAAATGACAGACAATTCCTGACTACACTTCACAGTATTTGTGAAAAGTTCGTACTAGAATTAAAGTCACAAATCAGAACCAGTCTGAACCAGAAAAGTCACTGTAGCTCTTAGTTCAAGAAAAACAGCATACTGTGCTTTGTTCTTACAGAAAGAAACATAAACTTGAATTAAATATTTTCTTTGATCTCAGATCACAATTTGTCCTTCTACCAAAGAAAGCAAATACAAATTACTGTGCACAAAACGTTGAGTGGTCTAATCGATTTTTATTAAAAGAGACAAAACTTCTGTACCCAGCGCCACGTCTATGTATGTATGTAATAATCGACTATTTGTGCTTAATTATCTGCGCATGAAACAAAATGCATGATATTGTATGAAAATAGGGGCTGTGAATCACTCGTCAGCCCTCCTCGCGGCTCTTTGCTTTACACAATGTACATAACTATCTTTCTTTTTATACAGAAAGAAAATACGGAGATTGTATGAAAGTGTGAGCTGTGATTCACTCGTCAGCCGTCTTCGTGACTCTTTCCTTCGCACAATGTACATAACTATCTTTCTTTTTATACAGAAAGAAAATACGGCGATTGTAAAAACATCCAAATCATGAATGTATTGAAACACATCTCAAGAATTGCCTCATAATAGGAAAATAATCTCAATCTAAATTGTTGAGGTTTTTGTTCCAATACTGCACTTATCTGAGAAAAAGCAACGTATTAGATTTGAATATTGACGTCGCAAAATGCATCTTTGTACTATATAATACAAGACTCACACTATCCCACTTATATCCGTTCGTATCTATTTAACGTGACTCATATTATTTTCATTAACTCTTAATGTGTTTTGGACAATATTTTAAGACTAAAAACTGTTCATACAATCTTTGCACATAATATATACATGTACTACTCGTTATTTAATTATCCTGTTTGTTAGATCCAAATTATCACACAACAATTATAACCTGTCCACAACATCTAACGAATGACAAGCAGGATGTAGTTTTAAGATATGCAGCGCGAACGTGGTGCTAATAACTTTCTTTAAGAAAAAGCGTGCTGGAGCTTTTTTTTGTAGTTCAATGCTTTTATGTCTCCTTTCTTTTTCACTCTTGATCGTATTGACAAAGACTGAATTTCAAAGAAGTCTTGTTGGCTTGCCTTTTCAGTGGCTTGCCAGGGTCTGTACATGTATTACGCAAAAGAGTACATTCGATTAAGCCGATATTGATCAGTGACGATGCTTAAACTAGAGATGAGACGAAAGAATAACGACAGGTTTTTTCGTGCGTTTCAATGTGTGCCGCCGCGCCAGTTCGCCGATTCGCCGCCGCTGAAGGCAGAGAAGTTGCGACTTCCGCCGCCGCCGTGCCGTTAAACTTTTGTCGCCGCCGAGGACAGAGAAAATTTTTTTCCGAAAATTTTGACTATTTTTCTTAGTACGTTCTTACCTTAGGCATCTAGCGTGCAGCGCGTTTCTATCTTTCCGTATACGGCAACGTACTGATACAGTCGGGGCGCGAAGAACGTGCCAGAAATGAAAGAGAATGTTGTTTTACTTAAATTATGAGAGAGGCCGCCCATAACCAATTTTGACACTCTGTCGCCGAAGGTGGAGGAAATTTTCATAGTCTTAATAATTAAAGTGATACCACCATTTGATATTACTTCAAAAGTGACGCTTTATAACAGTCCTTTTCTTTTCACATCGAAAGTGGCGTCATTTGCCAACCAGTTCTAGCGTCATCAAAGCACTCATCTCATTGGCTTCCACATTAATACGCTTTATAAATAATATGTTCAGCCACCATCGCGCGAACATCCGGACACACAGACAATTTATATTTTATGACTCCTAGACTTACAGTGAAGGGAATGTAGCAGAAAAAGAAAAAAATACCTTTTCTTCCTGCCGTGGCATATTCATGAATCATAATGTTTAGTAGTCTATCACAGTAAGAAATTTCGAGCCTATGCACTTTCATTTCTTGCGAAAGCATGAAACACCACTACGGTCTTTCACAAAAGTGCGAAGAAATGACTTGTCATTATTATTATGTTTTTCTTTAACGCGTCACGCTGATATACAGAAAGAAAAGGAAATGCATTTAACACATCGCACAAAATGAGAACGATAGGGATTTTTTTCCGCTGATCATCTCATCTCTAGCTTCAACTGTGGCTCGTTGTATGTGAATAGCCTCCCTTGGTGACTTCACGTGAAATATAGACTTCATCGAATTTCTTGTACCTTTTGGGTGGCTTGTCTTTGTGGTTTCTCTGACCATTTCAGGGATTCCTTGGTGACTTGCCTTGGTTAGGTCTGTGACAATCCGTCGGAAAGTGTTTTTCAGAACAGTTCACCAGTTTCAGTTTCTGCGGACGGGAACTGCAGTTCTTTTTCAACAGGGAACTGTATTGTATACTGGAGCTTCTTTTGCTAATCAATTAGGCATTCTATTTCCTTTAGCATGTTAGTGCATTGTTCAATATGAATACGATGGCTCGTCTGATGTCGTTCGTTTGCGTGCTTGTTTTTGAGTAAAATTTAGCAGAGATACTAACAATAAAAATAATATAAACTACCAACATTCATGCTTTGTCTTTCAAAAACATAGGCATTGTCGTTGTTGCTGAAGTAACTAACAGTCGATTTTTCCTTGTAAAATTATTAGCTTGCGAAAATTTACTTTTGCTAGCTGCACTTGTAGCTGATGATATTGCCAGATACTTTTTAACCAATGTTAATGATTATGGTAGCTCGTGACCATATTCTAACCAAAATAACGTTAAATCATAATTTATTTTAGATATTATGGAATACAGAGAAATTTCTTATTTAACAGTCGTACTTATTAACCCTTTACCCCCTCTTGGTCACTGGAGTGACCATTTGTAGAACAATTGCAGAAACTAAAGGAAACATTGGATTCAAAAACGATAAGAACCTTTTTTGTAGCAAACTTCATGGGCAATTGCTTGGTAAAAAGAACATTTCTCTTCATTGCTTCGTTACAGAAATATCGGGTCTACAAAATCAATAATTTTGAAAAATGAAAAAAATCGAAAATTTTGAAACAAAATGTTCTCTACTCGTAGCCAACAGAGATTTTGTGAAATTGCTGTGTGATATTAGTTGATGAAGAAGCCCTCTGGTGAATTAAATATGTTTCGAAAGTTTCATAAGAGCTTCGAGAATTACACATACAAAGGGACACAATTGACCATGTAACCACTATGTGGCATATGGAAGGTAATCAAGAACGGAGTTAATACATATATTATAAAGCTTAACGCATGACAAGTCGAAATCGTATTTATGAATAATTACATTTCTTCAGAGGTTATAAAACGGCTCAGAGCAAGCTAGGCTATAACTTGACAACACGTGTAAAAAATACATGTATTCTTTGGTTTTAAATTTTAACGGTTCACTCCTTGCCTTTTTTCCGTTACTCTAGTAGCACGAGGTAGATGTTGTTTCGGCCTACTGAATAATGTGGTCAAAGAAAAAAAAATCAAGTATTACAATGTAGTTCAATTTCCTTCCTCTATCACAGGATTGTGAGATCAATCAAACCGCCCTACTCTAGGGCCAGGACATTCGGTGGATCAGACCGCACCATTGGCATACTAGGGGGCTAGTACTTCATTAATAAAGTTATTTTGTCAGTGGCTCTTCTGGAACCGCTATGGGGGGTAAAGGGTTAAAAGTCATGTTGCGCTGCTTTTCTTTTTGGTGTTAGTAACATACCACATTTTTTCGAAGAAGTAACAAACTAATTCAATCAGCAAAACCTACCATCTAATCTGGGAGTATCTTTGGGCATATTTCTATTCAGTGCTCCTTCTTTCAAAATCTTATGTTTACCAAATCAAATACATAATATATCGACAAATCACTAAAGGATACGGAGCAATTTTCCGGTATCGAGAAACTGCAGTAGAACTAACTATGGACTGTCGCAGGCCTAGTCTTGGTGTGAGTGATTTTCTACGAAGCACTTTGTTGATCATAGTCACAAGAGCGTGCTATTCTTCTTTTACAGTGATTATCATTTTATTGTTTTGTGAATGTGAAAATAGTTTTATGTGTTTATAGGTACTAATTTTTTGCTAACTTTGATTGAAACATTTTCCTTTGTCTAATCACCCAACTGGTCGTTCATTTTCTCTTCGATGTTCAACTCAGATAAATTCTAGTCGTACAATATATTACATATATGAAGACGGTCTTAGCACAAAAGAAATGTGCTTTGTTTCACTTACTCGACACAACCCATGTTGTGAATATTCTCCATCAATGGAAAAAGGTTTAGAATTTTGTTATTCAATATACTGTTTCGCCTATAAAAGCATTGCCGCAAAACAAAAGATGAATGAAAAAAAAGGACGATTAATCATGATAGATCGCCGATTTCATTAGAAATCGCAATTTATTGATGATTTTTTTCACTATCACGATTAATCGTCAAATGTTAGGCTATACCGATGATATGGAAATCGAGATTCGAGGCTTTCTATAAAATTTTCTGCTGTCCTTTCAGTTTTTGTGCGTTCCGACGTCGGAATCTGCCCGATCATGCTATCGAAACTCATCGGATTCGATGACTAGCCAATTTCACTGGAATACCTGTAAGTAGGTTCCTGACGATTTCCATATCGGATCTGAGAGGGATTTCAACGGCATCTACTCATCCGAACAACTGAACTGGGCAATCCTCTATTTCTTTAACCAAAAATCGAAAATCTTAAATTTTAAGAATTGTTAACTAAAGGTCATTTTGATTTTTTTAAACTCGACTTGTTTGATACTAATAGATATGCTTTACAACCGCCTATTCGTTACAGAAAAGCTGTTCTACGTATATAATCTCAACATGAGTTGAGTGAAAAGTTACAGAAAGGTAGTCTCGAGGACTGCGCGCGTAGTAAGAACCAGTCCAAGTTTCCGAGGGTTGGGCTTTTTTGTAACGAATAGGCGGTTGTAAAACATATCTATTAGTATTGTTAACTAAAGGGGTGGACACATTATAAGACCCGCCTAAATAAAAGACTCCCCTTGAACTCATCTTCTAAAAGTCAATCCTGCTATTTTTCACTTTTTTAATTATAAGTCTCACACCTTAATAGATATTTTCTATTGAAAGCAAATTCTCTGTGCCTCTGAAGCGCATGGAGAAGAGAGAAAGGGCACGCGTGTGATGAGATGCTAACGAGGGAACCTTTCGAACTGATTAAACGCTTTTTGCTAGGAGCTAGTGGATTATAGGTTATTGATGATGCTCCGAATATGGCCCTTCGAAGATCTGGTTTTCTAGAAACTCTAAAATATAACCTGAACCTTTCTTAATGCGGAATGATTGTAGCCCGCACATTTCTGAGTGAAATGAGACATCTCCCAGCTTTATACGACCTTTCTTAGCACAGTTATAGAATTTACAAGAAAAGCCCTAAATGTTCATTGTCAGCTCAGAGCTACAAAAAAAGCTACTAGGAAAAAATTCAGGGACACAATAGAAGACCCCCCTAAGAACTTTATTCTTGCAGACAGAATGGAAGACCCTGTCTTTTATTGTGTCACCCCCTTTAATTCAGATTTAAATGGAATTTGTTAATAATTGAAAGGGTCAAACTTAAAATATCTACAAAGATCAAGATGTTTTTTAATTCTTAAAAACAAATTTATTAACTACAAAATCTCAGCAAATTTTGTAAATTATATTCGAAATCTTTTTCAGTCCTCAAATATTAATCATGAAACCTTAAAAGACTTAGAAGATGATTCTAAAAATCAATACAGGTTCCATAAAGCTCTTTGGTTTGCAGGAAGAAAGTATTAATTAATTTATGGCCAGGCATACCATTTGTTCCAGTGGCAGAGTTATGATTATTCCACTGATCCAGTTGCAGTTTTACATCCTGCTGGATCATTTTCATCAAATAACGGAACATTTGCTATCGATCTATACATACCTATCAGCTTAAAAACAAGTAATTAAGAAGAATTTTTAGATCAAAAACGGAAATTTTCGGGAAAATTCTAAGAGGTAGCTCATTCGACTCCATCGTTTACGTACATTCCAAATATTGCATTTTGGGGGATTAAATATTGCTTTGATGGTGGAATTCAGTCAATACCTTTCAAAACTAGCTCATTTTTGCATGTTTTTCGAATCTGACCATGAAGCACATGATAATTTTAAACTTCAGTGACATATTTGGAGAAAACTTAAGCATCTACATCAGCGTTTCCCAATTTATTTTATCCATGGAACCCTTTCATAAAATTTAAAACTTTGCGGAACCCCAGTAATATTTTGACCTAATATTTGACAAAAATTATTTAAGACTACGTAATTTTTTTTCCGTGATGAAATTAATTTTTATCTTCTTATTTTTTTCTGGCGGAACCCTTGGTTTCACTTCACGGAACTTCATTTGGGAAACGCTGATCTACATCGATCCATATATTTTACTTATTTGCTAAAAGTTTAGTTAACTACGATTATCCACGATGTTAAAGTAAAAGATCTGAAGCCAAATCGACTAGAATTAGATAGAGCAAACACTTTGACACGGTTTGGACTGCTGTAAAAGTGATAAAAATGTTTTTGGTAGAATGAAATCTGCAAAATGCTGGTCACATAAGAATCTTAAACGTAAATTATCATCATGCACAGATATTACGGCAAAAGAAAGAGAAAAATAGATAGAAATACAAGAAGAAAAAGAAAATAAAACATTATAACATTAGACGAGTATATAAATAGACAGCATAAGAAATTTTCCATAATAGTTATTCAAGGTATTTCACAACGAAACGTGTGCACAATCTATAATAACAAGGTAAAAAAACGTTATTGATGTATACTTGAGCCGAATTTGTTTATTTCCATACACTTTGGGAGTTCATGCTTTCTAGTTTATATACAAAATTCAAGCTCAAAATAAAGATAACTTTTCTTATTAGAAAGTAACTAAATCCATTGAACTGCTGCATTTTCACAATCTTTGTGTTTTAATTTTAAATTCTGCTTAACGCGATTTCTTTAGTCTTTTCCAAGTAAATCTTAAAGAATACATCATTGATATTTTTTCTGAACAACTATCAAACCTTACTTGTCCAAGTAAGTAGACTTGTTCAGAGGCGGCGGAACGTTTTCATATGGGGTAAGGCTCACTTTTCAAAAATTTACTGAGTCAAACAAAATACTCAGCCGCAAAACTAAACTGTATATGTGGCAACAGAAAAAGACAAAAAGAAAAGAATTGCGTGGCTGTATAGTCACGCACTAAATGTATGATCAATGAAAAATCCCTAGTGGAAACTGATATTTATCTTTTGAACGGGGTAAGGCTGAGCCTAAGAGAGCCAAATTGGAGTAAGGCTTGAGGCTTACCCAGCCTAGCGACTCCGCCGCCTATAAAGTTGTTTACTATATGTATAGTATACCATTGAAGTCCATAGTGGGCATGCTTTTCTGAAGTTTTTGACACTCTCGATAGTTGACGTATATATACACTGTCTATCCTGCCGTGAAGAAGAGAAAAGCGCAAGGGAAAAATTATTTTCATTTTACAGTGTGTGTGTTGTACAGTGGAAGAAAAGATAAAAAGAAGTGTTTGAGATTGTTTTGTACTTGTATTCGTATAGTAAACTATAGGATGAGAAAAGAAAAAATGTTGTATGTAGTTTGATAGTTTCATGTATATACAATAGAAGAAAAGCAGGAGAAAGTTCTTTTTGTTATTACATTTCCATATTTTTATCCGTGTAGTCGTAAGCACTTGTTATCGTTTTGTACTTATATCGGATGTCGAATACCGTATTTGTACAATAGCCGGATTAAAAGTGAAACATGTTCGTAAATAACCATTGTTTTGTTGATTATATTCTAAATAAAATGTTTAGAGTTTAATTAGTGGGGAGAATACAATATCCAGTACTCTCGGAAACTCTAAGAGTGCCCCTACAAGACTCGAATTTCCAAAAATATCCCATAGATTTTCAAAGCTCCCACGAGTTTTTCGGAGTAAATGAAAGTATCCCAGAGTATCGTGGTGCTTTTGAGAGTATCCCGTAGCACGTATTTCTGTAGCATATATATATACTACAGTGTGTGTAATATAGACTTGAAATCCCTGAAATCGTGATATAACTGTGTAACCTGCGTCACATCACCATTATCTTCGAAGAAACATCGCAAAGTAGCTATACGATTATAACGGGAAAAGTGCTATGTTTCAGTCAACGTTCTTCCCCTCAGCAATTCGTGCTTGAAACGAACTCTTAGTTAAAAATCCAAATATATGCTCAAGACGGAGACCTGTCTTATTCCGAAAAGAATTAAGACTTAAAATAAGTGGACACATAAACAGAATACCATCTTCGTCAAACCGACGTCTTGATGCGTTGTACTGCCGCTTAAGAGTCAATTTTCCAGCGGTAAATTATTGTCTTCATCAACGCAAATATGTATCTAGTTCGCTATGTGAGTCGTATCTGACGTTTTCACCATCCATTAGAGTGCAAAAAAATCTTAAACACTTTTTCTTTCAGTGTCCCGCATATAGAAACGAAAGAGATATACTGTTAGTTTCTGTCAAATTGCTTAAACTGTAGTTCAATCTAGACACAATGTTTCTTCACGGACTCACTGATAGTGTTTCTATCTCTGCAGTCTATAACTTAGTGAGTTCTTTCGTCCAGCAAACAAAAAGTTTTGCATAAGGCTACTCTAAATTTTTCCTCTATTAGCGCTCCATACTCTTTCTAAAGTTGAATACTTTTTTCTTTTCTGATGCTCAAAGATCTCTCTCTCGTCGCCGTCCTGCTTTTTCCTGGTGCAACACCGCCTTTCTTTTTTATCTTGCTTTTCCTGTTGATTCCTGACATTTTTATGTTTTACTTTCTAGCGTATTTAGCGAAATCTTGGTTTCTGTTTTCTCCTTCTACTATCGATCCATAAATACAGTGCAGAGTGGCGTTTTTCGAATAACTTTTTATGGAAAAGTCCTAGCGATCTACGGTTTTTACCATCGTGTAGAGGACGATTTTTGCCCTTAGAAAAATAGTAA
>CAJNOQ010008510.1:0-11132 GCA_905250885.1 Didymodactylos carnosus | reverse complement strand
GAATCGGAGCCGAAAATAAATTATTGAAAGAAGGAGTTTGAAGCTAAAATAAGAAACTACGAAGAAACTACTGGAATGTACGTAGGTAAAATAATAACTTACTGAATAGCACTACCGACATATTTGGTTTCGGATAACTTTTCTAACCATTTTTGTTGAATATGACGGATTGAATCATCTTCATTTTGTGCTTTGTATGCTTGTGATTTGAAATCAGCCTTGATTTTTTTTAATGTCCTAATACTTGTCCCACATGAATCATAATTATAACCACATTTTTCCTTCACTGTACGTTGATTTTTTTGTTCAAAAAAAATATGACGCTGTGTAACACCTTTATTCATTAATGTTTCTAACTGTAACCGTTCCGGCTTCCGGATAGATGTTGCTGCGAGGTAACTTTTATGATTAACTTCGTTTGTTAATTGATTTTGCTTGTTTTGATTTAATTGTGTTGCTTTGCTGCGTGGACTTGGTGGTGGTGAGGACTTCGAATGTAAATGTAAATAAAACCGTTTGTTTTGACAATAACGCGACAATAAAATGCACATTCTTTTCGTTTGCACTAGTCCAGTTTGAAAGAGCACATGCAGATGTACTAGGATCATTATTTAAAAGTTTGGTATGTACAACTCGGGTCTTGAGATTTCTGATAAACTCAGTTTTTTATCAACTCTAGTGGCCTTCAGAAGTTGTTCAATCACACCATTGAATAGCCCCTTCAGTTCTCTACAAAATGAGATATTGGCGAAGTTTCTACGCTGTTCTGTGAAAAACTGGCATACAAAATACGATACATATCGAAAGTTCAGCATTAAAGCAAAAATTGTAGATGGATTTACATTCGTAATGTTAAAAGGCCTGTAACTCGGTCGTCCAAGCTCGTAGAAACTTAGCCAACATCTCATTTTGTAGAGAATTGAAAGGGCTATTCAATGGTGTGATTGAACAACTTTTGAGAGTCACTAGATTTTCTAAAAAACTGGATTTTTCAGAAACCTCAAGACCCGAGTTTCGACATACCAAACTTTTAAATAATGAATGATTTATCACTTTTAAACCTGAGAACTAGCATAACTGAGTGAAAAAATCTAGTATTTTACTTTAGCGGTGAGTGATGCGGAAAATAACGATTCTATTACCTTCACTTTCAAATAGAGCGTGACCAACTGATCTTTAAGCCATCGAATGGAACTCAGAAAGCCAACTATTTAAAGGATAAACATGTTTTCTTCATTAAAAAAGTTGGACGATATTTCCGTACATAGCGTGATTCTCATCACATTTTTGGAATATTTCAAATGGTACCTTATTTTTGAAAATTATGTTTAATGGAAAAAGATTCATAAACAAAAATAAGAACTTCCTGGTGCATCAGACACGCTAAACAACAGACTTCACCAAAATGTATACCGAGAAACTGTCAACTGTTTTTTCCGAAAAACATGAAAAAATGGCACAGTACTACTAAAGGTGAAAAAACGTAATTGATAATAACGGGTGACCCATAAAGAATGACCCTCTCAGTATTTTGCTTATAACTTGGTTTGGATTTGTTTTCGAGACTCGATGCTTGTTTTTAAAAGATGAGCTGCGAAATTTTCTACAGAATCATACCTAAACTATAATTTCAGAACTTCAATCAAGAAAGCTAAGCTAATTAGATGAACGGCGAAAAAAATGTAAACTTTATAAACTCAAAAATGACTTCTTGTGTTAACGTGCAAAAGTAAGAAAAGCTGAATTAGCCATTGTGTAGCCCTGACTTCGCTCTATCTTTTAGCTACACTTCAAAGTTTTTCATATCACAAGCATCTTTTCCGTTTCTTGATTGAGCACATCGTTGGAAATGAGGAGGTTGTCAACCTTTGATGCATTTTTGTAACACACCATCTGCTCTAAAAAAGGTTTTTTACAGACCACGAGAAAGAGCACATTTGAAAGTACCGAACATAAACAGAGTTCTCACTTTTGCTACACTTTTTAGCCGAAATAGTAGCAGAAGAAAAAGTTAAAGTCGAAAAAAATTTTGAGTTTAGAAAGTTTACATGTTTTTCGCCATTCATCTAATTGGCTTAGCTTTCTTGATTGAAGTTCTGAAATTATAGTTTAGGTATGATTCTGTAGAAAATTTCGCAGCTCAACTTTTAAAAACAAGCATCGAGTCTCGAAAACAAATTCAAACCAAGTTATAAGCAAAATACTGAGGGGGTCATTCTTTATGGGTCACTCGTTAGTTTTCGATTCTCAACATGATAAGATGAGAACAAATTCCCTTATTTTTTTCAACGTTCTTTCAAAATTTTCTTCTGAGAACGAATATATTCAAGAAAATCAATAGTGCACATCAACGAAGTATTATAAACGACGTAGGTTTTTTTGAAACAGATGCAGAAGAAAATAAAGCTTCCGCAGCCTGAATTTTCTAGAAAAATATTTCTGCTCAAGCAGAAGATAGTTCCATAAGTCAATATAAAACGGTGAATCGAACGTTCAAGGACATAACGTATAATAAATAATAAAGTTAATACGAAAAAAGTTTATATTAACTTACTTTTTTCAAATTTACAATGTACTAATCGAAATGTTAATAATAGATCAGTAGCTGCCAATAACTGCATAACGACGTTGAAAAAGCAGCTATTTCCCATATTCAAAAGATCTTTTATTTTTTGTGTACAGACAGGAACAAAGGATGCAGGTGATAAAATCTGATTTGCAGCGGCGACAGTCAGACGATTAATACGATCTAAATATATAAATTAAAAATATTTTTATGAGACTCGATTTATTACGGCTAATAATTGAGCTTAGTTTTGCTCAAAAAATGACTTTTATCGATCTTTGACTTTGTAAAAGCTGACTCAGGCCCCCTCATCTCCTTTCCTATGATCAGCATGCTCTGTCTTTAAAACGATGAACAAACCGTTGTAAAAAAAAAGTAAAACACACGCTAAGTGAAGAGATTGTTTGCTCATTTCCTTTAAGAAACGGCAGATTTTTCTAAAATCCGGGGAATATTTCTCATATATTTTTCTTTGCATCAAGTCTAATACAAAGATTTGAGCGTGGCCGTTTTAAAAAAATTTTATGAGATGAGAGCGATTTTAACCCTTAAGAGCCGAATGTTCCTTCCAAGGGACATTTGAATAAATGCAGTACAAATCCTAAGAAGACTTTTGGAACAGAAGTGGATATTTTTCTGGGCTGAGATGATCTTGGTGGTCATACTGACATCAAAATAAAACCTTCAAGTGATTGCCAGACTAATCAATTGATTTTTTACAGCTGATAATGATTTTGAAATAATTTTTCTTTTTTAGGTTTTCATTTATTCAGAAATGGAACGTATAGTCTCGTTCTTTCTCTGTAGCATCCTTCGACATAGCGTCAAGCTATCTGATGGATGTATTTCATTATTTTCTTAACCGATCTAGTGACAGATTACGCCAATGTAAAGGAAATGCTTCATGGATGGGATCTTCAGGCTTATAAAAAAACAAAAACTAGCAATTTCAATCTGAAAGTTCGCTCAAACATAGCTTTACTCATATCTAGAGCATCCTGAAAATTTCAGCAACAACAGTTGTTTCCTTCGCGACATACTGAATGTCGAAGAAAAGTCGGCTTTTAGCCATTTTTCCAAAATGTGACCGGTTTTCTTGGGTATCAAATATCTCGATAAAAAAACATCTGTTTTAAGTGAAAATTTCAGGACGTTTGAAGCATTATGAAATCTATCTAAGGGCAGATTCTCAAACCAAAATTCTTATCTTTCGGATTTTTATGAGGGCGCCGATTTCTACAAAGGGACATGGGGTAGTCCTGGAAGAAGACCAAGATTGTTATTTTTTACTATAGTATGAGTATGCTGAGGGCCCATAATCTATATGTTTGTGGTTAGCTCCCTCCTGCCATAAGCAGAACCCCCCTCGGCTTTTAAGGATTAATCGAAGGTGGTTTTACTGCTAATTTCTTTGGGATAAAATCATTTTTTCAAAAAAAGTCCTTCAGAGGAATTTTCCTCATTGTTACTACTCTTCACAACATTTATTTATGACAATCTGTAATTTGCCTCATATATTAAGAAAGTGTGAACGCAACGAAAAATAGTGAAAACATATTATTAACTCAATTAGGGTTTTCTAGCTATGTGTAAAGTAAAGTGCGCATTAGAAGTTTAGCAGAACAAACAAATATAGAACGCAAAAAAAATTTACGAGAATAGGCTAAATTTCAGTTCTACTAATATGACATAGAACTTGTGAAATCAGATGGAGAGTAACCTCAACAACAAATTTTTCAAATTTGAACGAGACTTATGAAAGCAATGTAGTACACTTTACTATTCAATTAATACTTAGACATATCCTTTCTGTATATATCATTATCTTTTAAAATATTGGATATGACATTTTGATTAGAAGTTGTTGAAATCACTTGTGGTGGAAAAATAATTGGAATTGTGATTGTTATTGGTTGAACTGATCTATCTAATTGTTTTGTTGGTAAAACATCATGCACTTGTTCGTTAACAGCACCTACAAAAAGCGTTTAGAATAAAAAACAATACATCATTCAGTATACAATAATATATGATACTTACGTTTATGTGTAATAGCTAAAGGTGGAATTTTAACAGGAATAGCTTTTGATGGTTGAATAATTTTTATTGCCTAAAAGAAAAGTATGTAGGAAAAATCATATCTTAGAAGAAGTATGGATGAATCATGTAGACCTTATTATTATTTTTGTTTTCTTTTTCAGTTGGTAGTGTTAAATATTTAATTGATGGTGATGGTGAGACGATTTGTAAAGTTATTTCATTTTGAATTGATTGTAAAACATCTGAAACGTAGAAAAGAATAATTCATTGAGTCGAAAATAATAGTATAAACATAAGGTATAACTAACTTACTTGATGATGAAACGGCTGTTGTATGAGTATTAGATGATAAAGAATCAAGAAATTTCATGTCATTTTTAATTTGTTGATCAAGCTGTTGTTTAAGAAAATGTGAACAAAATTCTTTTGCTATTTTTTCAACATCACGTGTTTCAATTAACTGTTCAACAAAATCAAATGTAATTCCATGGACAACACCAGATAATTCTGGACGCATTTGTTTGTCAGTTTCTTATAAAATATTTTTCATTTTTTCTTGAACTGATGCCACATCTTTTAAATTGTGTTTTTCCAAAATCAATTCCAAATCACCATGTATATCACCTAATAGCTGTTTTTTGCAGATACTATGTAAATGACAAATCAAATCTAAATTAGCATCATTTAAACATCCGGTACAATCATATACAGCTGCAGCACGATTTTGATATCTAATGTGAGACGATGTTAACTGACCATGATTGAATTTAACACTTAATTTTCGAATGTTAGATGTCATTGTGGATCTGAAAAAAAGAAGAAATCAAACTATAAGTAAGAGTTAGACACCAAAAATATCGAAAAATAAAAGAGATCTTAACTGAAAATACAAGCTTAAGTTTTATCAAGAAAAACAAATAGACAATTAATACACAGGTGAGGAAAAAAATCAATTTTTTCTGTTTAATCAATAAAATATAAATGCTAAAACACAATTCGAAATTTTAGTTTATGTGATGGGTGTTTCGCTTTTCTACGTTCTCTTTTTCTTTTCCTTTTGTCACGTTTTTTCTTTGTTTTTTCCCGTTCTACAAAGGACTATTAAGCGATGTTTTCAGCTCAAAAACTTACACAATTTCAACATGATATTAGAATTCAGCATCGAATTCTGAATATACAGATAACTAGAAAACGGAAAAAAAAATTTTCGAAAATTTTTAGGGCAAATAGCCTATCACAGAAAATGTTTTTTCGAATGTCTCATAAAATTTCCTCTATTTATATAGATTTCGTGATACTGACTACGAAAACCGACAGTAGAGCTCATAGAAATGTCTCGCTACTGGAATACACTTGATTCAAAAATCTACAAAAAATAGACCTCTTTTTACCTTAATACTCACAGTTCAGGCAACTGAGGAGTGACATGATTCGAAATACTCTCTCGCATACTTAAACGTATTTACACTGTAAATATCTTTTTGTTCAAGGTTTCTAAGTATCACTTTATTTGGATCATTTATAAGAACAAGAATCGGGAGGTCATGTGGTTCTACGAATAGCGAGATCCATCGAGTTAATTCTTTCAGA
Organism: Didymodactylos carnosus; assembly: GCA_905250885.1. Taxonomy (NCBI): domain Eukaryota; kingdom Metazoa; phylum Rotifera; class Eurotatoria; order Philodinida; family Philodinidae; genus Didymodactylos; species Didymodactylos carnosus. The sequence goes on along the minus strand of CAJNOQ010008510.1, from coordinate 4,936 downwards.
TTTGGATAGAGCACATTGAATTACATATAACTAGAGTATTTCGAATCATGTCACTTCTTAGTTGCCTGAACTGTAAGTATTAAGGTATAAAAAGGTCTATTTTTCGTAGGTTTTTGAATCAAGTGCATCTCGACAGCGAAATGTTTCTATGAGCTCTAATATCAATTTTCGTAATCAGCATCACGGAATCTATATAAATAAAAAACCAAGAAAGACAACATAATAAAGCAAAACCTTACATATTGGTTTTTGTTGTATATACTTTTTTTATAAATCCAGTATGAAATTCATTTCTAACTTGGTGAATTATACACGCATCACTAATTTGTGAATTAACTGAATAGTTGATGTTGTGTAACGTATTGTTCCAATATAGAATGTTTGGGAGACCTTAATATTTGAATTCTGCTGATTATGTTTTTCGTCACCAAATCCGGCATACGACGCAGCTAAACATCGTTTCGGATTCAGTGACGTCATTGAAAATATTTTTTTGGTATCTTTAAGGATAGCCCCTACTGTGGGGCTTTTCAGTAGCACTCTCCTGTATCTAAAATCGAAACTACAAAATTTGAGTATTTTATCGCTGACGTAAAAGACATTGGTGCATATTTTGAAATGTCTCTCAGAGCTCTACGAAAAGACGATCGGAATTTTTTTAGAAATATCGCTTTTTCATTGGCACACATTATGACTCGCGTAAAGTTACATTTGATCAGACTAGAAGTTTTACTTGAGTAACTGAAGAAAAAACTCATAGTCTTTTATAAAACTCCTTCAGCATCTTCGAAGAAGGAGTTGAAGTTTTATACTCACAAAGCCTTGATTTTGACCTATTTTTCTACCTCCTCGTCTCCTCCCGGTGTATTCATCTTAAAAGCATGGAGTGTTCATCCTATAAGTATGGTGTATTCATCATAAAAGTTTGATCTATTCTTTTCTGAAACTCCTTCAGTATCTTCTTTTAGACTCCTCTCCTGACCTCTCTATTAGAGAGGAATTAAAGCATACGAAACGTGTGGGCGAACTTAAACTCTGCATTTAATTAACTATTCTAAATGAAGCATATTATTTAAAATTTCTTTGAAATTATTGTGACTAAGATCAATCGCTGAAAACCGAAAGTTGAAAGTAGCATATAGTGGTTTGTTCTTCCATTAGAATATAGAATGATCCCTTTATTAATTGATTTACTTATACCCACGCCCTCAAGACAAGTCAATCTGTTTTTTAATTGATTTAAGTGCAAACTATACACACGATGCGCAAAAGAACTCTTAAGAGATATTGAATTTATCTTTGACCAAACCAATTATCAATGATATGATTGCAGTCAAAGCTGTAAAACCAGCTTTATCAACCAAATTCATGTCGATTGTGAACCAATAAAGGATTCGAATGCAATAATTATTTTTCTCATTTTCGGTATAAGTTGCCATCGCAGAGAGATATTGAATGGAATTTTCAAGATCTTGTTGTTCTGCCTGATCTTGTGGTGTTTTGTGGCTGATGGATCGAATATCAATGAGTTTTACTGTTTTTTTCGTAATTGTTCGCTTAATCAGTTGTTGAGAGTCTACTATTATTCGTTGATTGATATTAGCTATTGTTATCAAATATCCAAAAAAGGTGCATGATAGAACTAAAATATCGATGAAAATTAGAATATCCACCAGGTTTATCTTTTCACTGCTGAGCAGCAAGCGTCCTAATTCAATGAGAATTAATATTAGATCAAGTGACAATACATAATGAATACCCAAGCAGACAAACTTTTTTGAAAACGCGTTTAAGCGCACAAAAAAAGACGAAAAATCTAGAAAAAATGGGCGTGTTTGGATGACAATCGGGGTTCTCGACTATGAGCGAAAAGCGCCCATTTTTCCCCGTTCTGCTGCGTTTACACGCGTTTTCAGCCAAAAACGCGTGTAAATACATAAAAAGATTGATCATTTTTTTCATACTCGAGAACCCTAATTATGATCCCGTCACTGGTAACGACTATGAGAAAAACGACCACTTTTTCTCTTTTTTTATGCATTTACACGCGTTTTTGGCTGAAAACGCGTTTAAATGCAGCAGAAGCCTTCTGATTTATACAGAAATGGACTGACTGAGATTATAACGTAGATACGTGGATGATACATTTACAATGGTACATCCGAATGCACGATTTTCATCCGAGTCCGCTTCATCAAGGTCCCGATTCAAGGTCATGACAATCGGTTAGGGATATTAAACATACCAATCCACTTGGGTTCACAACTTAATGAATAAACAGTTCATTATACTGTCTAATGACGATATTTGCGACTTCGGTAGCACTACGACATGTCGTATTACACCTTCAATAAATATATTTATCACGAACCCATGCATCAACCTATATTTAGAGAATAGATCGATTGATAACTGCCGTTTTCATCAATATGATGATGACCAGATCGTACATTATCACTTGGACGGAAATCGGTACATTATAGCGACCTTCTATCCATTGCACTGCAATTTGTATAACACGCGATACTCCGGGGCACAGAACTATCCTCGGATTAATCTTGTCTTAGAAAACACCACCGTCGTAGATATCCCGTGTTATCATGAGATAGATTGCCACGATCTCAAAATAATCAATAAACAACCTCATTGCATGAAAGATCTGCTAAAATCATACCCGATTTAAAAACAAGTTCTCGCACCGTTCAATCATATCACTATTAACAGCAACATTACGATTCTGAACGATCATGAAATCGTCAAACTGATCTAGTCTACCCGACAATTATGAGGTGACTTTATAAAAAAATTCTCCGAAAAACCGACTAATAAAATGGATATACATGATAGTATGACAATAACAATAGGTATCGGCATCGTGCTAATTATGACCTGTCTATCCCTGACGGGGACAACTGGATACTTTATCGCTGATAAAAGCAATCGTAAAGCAAGACAGGCACAAACACCCCCAACAGTACCGATTGCAACAATATTATCAGATTAAAAAGCATTTCTAGACATAACGCAAATGATCGATCAACATCATTTGGGAGTAGTACCATCCTCATAAAACAATAGTCATATTTCGTTGTTCCATAAACTCGTTCTTTATCTGGAAACACACATATTCATTAGACACACGCACACTGTTATTTTTCTCAAAAAATAGAAACAAACAACAAAGATCAGTAAACATAAACAAAAATAAAAAATGAACAATATGGGTTCTTTAGTTTAAAGTCTAATTCGAGGTGTAAACTGACGATTTTCTTTAAAAATAGACGACGTGGGTTTCTGAACCATTTTCGATGTATGGAGCCTCAATGAATATTCTCTACCTGTGATGGACTTTATCGTTATCGCTATTCACGCTAGTCACGACAGCAAGCTCCAGTTCATAATGAGATTGGTGAATATACTTTTTCAAAAAACAGTTGTCGAATACCAATAGCTGTTCTTAACATATGAATATCAAGAAAAGATAGAGTGTTGTTTGCTTCAATTCGCATACAAATAACAAATGCAATACTCGGATGAAAATCGTTTATTCGGATGTACCATTGTAAATGTATCATCCACGTATCTACGTTATAATCTCAGTCAGTCCATTTCTGTATAAATCATCGTGTAGAGACTCTTGAAGATGATTCATGAATATACCGACAAGACAAAAAGGAGAAAGGACACTTCTGAGTATTCTCGGCGCCGTAAGGTGGGAGTTTCAATCGAAATCTTGTTTTTCGAATCGAACTGGTGCCACACTCGTCCGGTTTTTTAGTCGATCGATGCTCTTCCACCCAAGAATCTCCCTTGAAGAGTGCAAAAACCTGAACAACAGAGGTGGTGGCGAGTGGTGAGCGTGAGACACTCGAGAACATTCTAGCAGTCAAACGACACAAAATTGAAGTCTTTAGTTCTTACCAGCAAAGTCATTGTACTCTTTAATGGGTCATCCAGGCTAACATCATCAGTCTGTTCATACAACTGATTATCAACTTTCTTAGATGATTTTTAACAGTATACGGCAACGTTTTCAAATTCAAGTGCGATTTTGAGAAGGTCCTTACCACATTCGCAAATTCTAAAGAGTCTTTCACAATACTTTGACTTACTCTCCAATGCTGTAACTGTTTAGCAAGTATCAACTCCTGCCTATAATTGAAGGTTTTAATAGTATCGGTCTAATAGGTCGATTCAGTTTATGATCCTTTGGTACGCAGTATAATCTCGCAAATCGTGACCAAACTGATCTAGCTAATATATATATTCATCATCAATTATAAATCTTCGCTCTCACCATTTGAATATCAATCGTATGAGTTTATTCTCGTTATTAATAGTGAGTTCAGTTGTTATTGATTTAAATGCAGTCGTATTGTTCACAATATTATTTATTTTCTATTGTATATTCAGTTTTATTGAGAATCACCACTCTTCTTTGTTTATCTGGCTTACAAATAACAATTGACTTTTCATTGGACAAATTCTTCTATATTTCTTTATTCCATTGACTGTAAGTCTATGGTCATACGAAAAAAATACGAAAAAAAAAAGACCAGCCAGTGTGACGGACGTACGTACATATTGTCATGTAGCAGTGTGACGGACGTACATATACAGAATCACTAATGAGTGTCATTGACATTGGTGCGCAGAGGTGCTTGCGTTCGAGCTTTATGTAGAATCAGGGAAGTGTAACACCTGTCCTGGCTGCGAGCGCGGACCGAAGGGACGCGTGAGCATTTTCTGTAATTTAGAAACTTTTTTGACCCCTGGGGTTCTTTGGGTACTCTCGAGAAACCCAGTTTAGATTGAAGGTACTTTACGAAGTTGACACATCATGTCACAGAAATAATCATAACGCATGGTAGATAGTCTCTAGCGAACACCGACCGAAGGGAGGTGTAAGCGTTGTTCTGACTAAGAAGGCCAAACT
>CAJNOQ010008509.1:0-11132 GCA_905250885.1 Didymodactylos carnosus | reverse complement strand
TAGTTTTTTTGGCTCTACCGCATGTACGGAGATATTCGGAGATGAAATCTTATTTGATTTTGGTTTAAACTCAGAACTTTCATCCAATGAAGTTGGGTAGGCGCAAAACAAAAAGTGCACGAAATAAGCATGTTTTTTTGTCTCCGTCCACACACCAGACTACTGTACGCAAGCACTGCTTTACATGCCTATTTTCTGGCTTCTCAAGGCATTGAGATTTGCATTGTGTGGCATTGGATTCAACTAGATACATCTAGATAAGTCAATATTTTTTACTCTTTTACCTAGATGTTCTTGCTGGCGCATAGCCCAATGCTCCAGCAAGAATATCTAGATTTTTCCGCTGGGCAATTTTTGCTTGGGTAGATGTGAATAAAAAAAGTACTCTCTCTCGAAATATCATTGCTGTCTGTTTAAGTCTTGAATTTAGCATAATGGGATAAATTTCTGTTAAACTGTTGTTGTAATCAATGCTCGAAGAAACGGAGTTGTGGGAGAAAACGATAAATTTTCTATTCAGTAGAGTGGACTTACTGAGTTTCGATCAAAATTCACTTGAATGCGGACTACAGATAAATACTTTTGTTCAGATGTTTATAAGAGCATATATATAACATCGAAAAAAGAGAATGTTGCTTAGAGACACACAAAGACACATCTACGCATTTCGTGCGTAGTTGCTTGAATGGTAAAGACAATTATGACAAACATATTACTAATATCCATATTGTCAACACATTTGTTTTTTCTTTCTTTCGTCACTAATCTGAAGTGTCATGAGAAGTTATTTATCAGAAAAATGAATTTGTTTTTAAATCTACGCGATGATACAACTCAATTAATATCTCCGTAATATTACAGTCGTATCAGATAACTAATTATATCATTTACACACGTTTTAAAGAACATAACAAAAAATTCTTCATTCTGTTGCCTGGATATATAGATATTTATAACGGAAAAGAAAAGTAGACTAAATCTATAAGCAAACTTAAGGTATATAAAGGTAAAGAAAAGCACTTAACGGCACATTAAACCATATCTACATATATTAAAGTCATATCAAATAGAAGAAATCTTCAGCTGTACACGTGTCTAAGATATCCGCTCACGTGCTTTGACATAATTTGTATATATCTTTGAGATTTCTCAGAATCTGAAATATATTCGTCATTTCTGGTCCAATCTATTGTGAAGAAAATAACAATAATGAACTGAGTGAATTGTAAATTTTTTAGTATTAGAGGAAAACAACCTTGAAATCCCAGTTTTTTTAAAACTCAGTTTTTCGGAGATATTTGAACTCTTCCTCAAAACGAACGTTTAGATTCAGCATGGTCGATGACCTCTATCCAGAGTCATTTCTGAGATTCTAACATGTGAAAATCCCCCAGTCGTGGAGCGATCGCAGATGAGATTCTCGTTTGACTCCCATTTTGAAGCGGACACTTTGGACTACCTATCCAAAATCAAATATAAATCAAACTATTTATATTTCAAGTTTTTGAGCTATTTCCAAAGATCCTGTGAGAAACCTATTTCAGAAAAAGATTTTGAAAATAACTTTGGTGATGAAAAAATGGAGTCAGGTCTTAACTTCCAATTGGTGCAGATCGCAAGCAACTATCAATTTCTTATCAAACATTATTCACGTAACATCCGAGCCCATTCTTTCTTTTTACCGACAATAGTAACGAGTTATGCATAAGTTTTGCAATAAATGTTGATCACAATTTCTCCATGTTTCCAATATTCTGACGACTTCACTTCTTTTTGGTTTGATAGAGCAAGATCTAAACTGCAAGATGTGTATCAAACAAAATTTTCTCTCGTAAAACTTCATTAGGAAAAAATTCAAAAACTAATCATCACTAAAAATATTCTGGTAAATTTTAACGAAAACATGTCAAGAAAAGCCTTTCACTAGTGTCAAAAAAAATCATTTTTTACTGGAACTAAATTTATGAAAAAATAGCCCGTGAAAAATTCTATCAATATGTTTCTCTTAAAAGATCTTCAAGTTACTGTTTAGTTGTTTTCCTCAACGCTTTTTCAAAGTCAACTGTTCTGAAAATCCAAATTTTGCATCTATCATTTAGAGCTTTCAGCAGACGCGTCACATGAAGCAGGAAGAAAATGAGATTCGATTTTATTTTTACATCAGATTGTAGGAAATTGAATGAAGATCAATATTTAGTTCAAAAATTGAAAAACAATTCATTTGTTAGTTCAAGAATTGGTAATTAATACAAACGAATTGATTTTCTAACAGTGACCAGACAAATGATTATTTTTTCACGAAAACTAATAAAAGGGAAATATATTGCACACCATTCGAAAGAGCGTTTCAAACACTCTTAGGGAAGCCGTCAAAATTCGCATCAATGAATTTATTCACCGGTGAATATTTTCACTGGTGAATAAATTCACCGGTAACTGGATTAGAAAGAGAATGGAATACAGTATTGTTCAATCTGCCTAAGAATATGAAACTATCGTATAACAGAAAGAACATATATGTATATATTCTGTTGGTTTGGACTCAACTGAGATACAATCCATATTTTAATCAAGTATCTCAGTTAACAAATCAATATTTCTGCTAAAATATTCGTTTCGCAACTGAGATACTTAAGAATACCAAAAGTAACGAGATTTGCAGGTAAAACCAGGTTAATTTCTCGTAAAATATCGGTTAAATATACAAATTAATTAAGTAAAGTATAGTACAAAGTATGTTATAAAGTATAGTAGCGTTCACGTTCTCAAAACGGCAAAAACACGGCCAGTAAATAAGCCGTTCACCTGCCGTTTTTACTGCGGCCATTTCACGGTAGAAAACTCGTCTGAAAACATCTAGGGTCAGAAAACGGACAGTTAACGGTCACCGTTAACTGACCGTTTCCAGACCATTTATTATCCACAATGAAAGTCGCCATTAACTGGCCACTAACGGGCACTTAACGGACCGTTTTTTTGTACTTTACGCTAGAACTGTGTACGCTGGTTTGTTTGGGTTATGTTCACTTTTATAAACCCTCAAGTTTTTGAATATGTACCTCGATAGTATGATCTATCCAAATGAATGAAATGAAATGAAAAGGAGAGAAATTTTAGAATGATTTTGGAATGTTTCATGACACATACACATTCAAACCGTAAACAGGTCGTTAACGGTCAGTTAACGAACCGTTTTTAGGCCGTTTTTTAGTACGTTACGCTAGAGTGATTTTAGAATGATTTTTCAAAGTTTCATGACACACAGAGCACTTCGGGGTAATTAGAGACAGTCTTTGAAAGTTTCGTTCCTTTTTTGCTATTTCTTGGTCGTTTTTGATCGGAAAAACTTGCTATTGAACAGGGTGGTAGATCGAACATTTTTTCACCTTTCTGGTACTGTAAAATACCGTCCGTTTTCGCTATAAAACGGTTGGTAACCTAAAAATTCAAACCTTTTTTCAGTTTCCAAAAAACCGTATCCTAAGAAACCATGTTGGTATCTCAAGATTCCATTTGATATTTCAGAGCGAATTAAATATCCTATGGTATTTTACCATTAACACAAAACTAATCTGGTTCTGTAGGATATCCGTTACGGGTACTTTGGTAAACCCTTTTGATATCATATCAAAAATGAAAAACCGAATATGAGATACCTTCTTGGAATTTTTGTTTGTCTGCTGAACTGTACACTAGCAAATCAAATGGTTTAGCAGCTGCAACGAAACTAAATTTGGTTTATATATCTCGACGCAAAACTTTGTTGTATACACAATAATAGACTACAGAGAGTCTGTGTGTACGAGCGTTTTAGATGAATAAGTTTTTGAAATCTCTCCACCAGGTTGATATCAGCTTTTTACTATTTCAGAGAAAGGACGTCTAGAATCGAAGAAAGACATCGGTGTACAAATAATTACTTTTAACAAATTTATCGTCATGCAGTACGCCTTGACTTGTATCAAGACTACACGTCCGGACACCAATTCGTCGATAGTTTTTCTTGAAAGAAAGTAGAGACAAATCTCTCTTCTCGTATGCATATGCGGGGGCGGGGGGGAGCAGTGAGACTGGCTGTGAGTATTTACACAAGTCAAGCGTGCTTCGTTGGATTTCAGTCCAGTTTTTTACGTATTGAGGTCAGAAGTATGAGAACCGATGCGAAGAGACGAATCTATCTATTTTGAACCCCATAGAAATGCTTCTTGTCATTGACAGCAATTCGTATTTTACGAATTCGTGAAAATAACGGCGAATTGATGTTAGAAGTATTTCAACCGCTAGATCAGTTCATAATACGAACTCGCTAATTTGTAGTTACGAATTAATCTAGTTCTAAAAGCAGTGAACACTATTTCGTAAACTAGTTTTACGAATTATTTTCGAATTGATCAACATCGTGTTTGATCTATTCTCATGTTTACGCATTCGCAAGATGAATTCGTAAAAGTTTTTGAGGGTATCCATACGAATTCGATACACTTCGCATCAATTCGCAGCGAATTTTCAAAATAAGCGTAAAACGCGAATTGTTGCGTCATTTTTACGCTTTAAAAATTGTGATTCGTCTTTAGACACTTTGTCCACACATCTGATACAGTTCGATAAAGAGGAATTATGTGACACCTCTTAGTCTTGAGAGAACGATTTCTGAAAAATCCACTTTTCTAGAAAACCTAGCTGCCTTACTATACCATCCAGTAATCTTTTAACCGCTCCATTACATAACCCGTTCAGTTGTCTAGAAAATGAGATGCCATAGGCAAGTGTCTACCATGTTTTGTCAAAAAATATCGTAGAAAATACGATACGGATCGAAAACTGAGCATGAAAGAAAAATATTTCGATGAATTTATGTCAGTAATGTTACAAAGCCTGTAATTCTGTCGCCTAACATGGTAGACACTTGAGAAAAAAAGTTGATGAATGATGTTAATTCTGGTGGTATTAATATTCCAGCTCATTTTATAGACAATTGATCGCTCTATAAACTGCATTAAAACTGTTTTATTATAACAGGAATTGGCTTCGTGGTAACTGTTTTACTGGGAAAATACCCAGTGTCCCAACCTAAGAAATTTCAATCAGTTGAATTTTTTGACCATTAGCTTATGACTTGAGCCTCTTGAAATTAGCCTAACTTGTTCAGATTTTTCTGCTAGTTCGACTCATGTGTAACCCGAGTTCTTAAAATAGGGAACAGAACAAGAACACATTAAAATTCTATAAAAAGTCTACTTTTTCGATTTTTTTCTGGAGCTTTTTGTATAAATTCGGTAACTTACTCATTATTAGGCTCTAAGGTTTAAAAATTTGAGTTTTGTGGGTAACTTTCAACGCTTTTTCTAATCAGATCATAAGAAATCGTTTAAATTTTGAATTCTTTGGAGGATTCTTAGTGATATATTTAAAGTAGGATCTACAGGTATATTAGTAGAAAATTTGTATTAATATGTTTAATTAACCGTTTTTAATATAATTGTTTTCCATTAGTTTTTGTAGAAATAGAAGAAATTCGTCTTTTATATAAAACGTTTTGGAAATTTCAGGCTTTTCTCCCCCAAAATAAGGTGGTTTTCAGGTTTTCCTAAACATTTCAGATATTCCAAGTGAAATGTCATCCCTGTGAGATGCAGCACCTATTTTATCATGATTACTAGCTTATTGAAAAGTTATTTGAAAAACAATATAATCCAAAAAGTCCACAGGATCAATTAACAAGATTAATTTCGATGAAATAATTAATAAGCTCTATTATTTAAATTAGAACGATAGATGGTTTTTGTGAGAAAAAAATTTATAACTAATTTATTTCGAGGCTTAAATTTTATTCTTATTTTGTATAGCAAGATCGCTTACGATGCATTTGAGCTTATTTGTGTTACCAGATCTGCCAAACAATATTAAAATGTTTCTTTTTCCATTGATGGAAATATTAATCATGTTCACATGAAATTGTCGTTTTTCATTTCAATCTGCAAAGTTCTCATTTGAACAGTTGCTGCTACCGTTAAGATCTGTACAAATAACCGCTCAAACGAAACTCAATCAGTTCAACATACTACTAGTTATGACAAATTCCCATTATAATTGATACAATTTATCGTAATAGCTAAGTTTGTATACTTATGTATATATACGCGCTTATAAGCGCGGCTCGCTACTGGTGATGTGAATTCCTATTCCGACATAACTGCAGCTGATTAATGTTCAATAAGCTCTGGCGATATGATTTTTCGCACAACAGCTAAAGACATGAGGTTTTCATCATCCGAATCAGCTCCTAGTCTAACTTTACAAAATGAGATAAGTCTCATCGCTAACGCCACATGTTCATATAATGATGACAGATATTTTATGGATTGATCTCTATGCAAATCAAATTCAAAGTGTTTATTTGTTCAGAGAAAAAGAAATTCGGTTTTTCTTTTTAACATAAAATCGCTGGATCAATACGTATGACTTTATTTTTATTTTGATCCGATAGAGACTTTCCAAGAGAGTTTATCACTAAAGAATTCTTTTTTTATTCAATACAGAGTCCAACGAAGACCTACAGAGAACTATGCACACTTCTACCCATTTCGAATATGATTTCTTCACTGTTTCAAATATACCCATCTTTAAAGCAAAATTTAATATTTTAATACATCCTACAATTACCCCATGATTTTGAGGAAAAGTGCGTATGAGCAAAATTAAATACTGATAATAAAACTGAATTTAACAAAATTAATTGTTAATAACGGCTAATATCCCGTCCAAATAATTTTAATTTTATCCAATCGAACGCTAATAAACATTTTGTTCTCATCGTGAACATTTCAGTGAAATAAAATGATTTCCATAAATAATAGCTACCCTTTCCCGATAATGGTTTTATATTAAATATTTTTAATAATGGTGAACCAGTAAAATCGATAACGGCTGCATCACCTCCGACATAAGCCAACGAGCCTTTATAGTTGAACCGGAATGGCTGTATTAAATTAGATGAATCCCCAGTAGACATCTTATTTAATAAACTGGCAACATAATCACCTTGTTGTAATGCTAATTGAGCTGTAGGTGGATACGCACGTAATTTTTTATCAGCTTTCTCTAATATATCATGTAAATGTTCAAATTTTAAACGTCCGGCTTGTTCTTTATCTGCATTATGAAATGCGTTTTCGATATTTTTCTGATAGATTTCAAACTATAATGAAAATATTTTTATATTATTTTCTATACTTGAAACTCTTGTTTAAAGTATTGTATTCGTATGCACATTGTTCTTACAAATATAAGAGCCACAAACTGATTCGTTCAGGATCTTAACTTAAATATATATTTCTTACTGTCAGTACACATCATTGGTCCAAAAGAAAATGGAGGAAGAAGCCGGGGCGTGGCGAGAGAAAAAAGCAGGAGGGGTTAAAGTTATTTGCGAGAAAACCATAGAACACAACATCATCGATCATCATAATTTGAGCACAATAACTAAATGTTAATGATGATGTTGATATCAATTTGAGCTTTTTTTCTGATTGAAGAGAAGTGGGAGAAAAATTTTCCTCGCAACTATTTTGGGAGACAAAGTGGAAGAAAGCATGTGTTTGTTAAATTTTGATTAGCTTGTTGACCAACCATTAGGGCAAGAGCTCACCAGGAAGGTCCCCAAGTGTGACCTTCAGTTTCGAGTGGGATACATACCAATTTTTAGAGCTCGACGAGCTGATTACGATGGAATAAAGCATTTTTCTCCACGGCTCTTGAAGATCTGGTTTTCTAGAAAACCAGTTTCTCAGAAACTCTAAAAAAAATAACCAAAACCTTTCTTAACAAGGCATATCTGTAGCGCGCACGTTTCTGATTAAAATGAGACATCTGTCAGCTCTACACGACCTTTCTTTGTAAAGTTATAGAGTTTATCAGAAAAGCACTAAATTAATTTCTTCTTATTTCTCTAGCTTTGAGTTTTTCTGATAAATTCTATAACTTTACAAAGAAAGGTCATGCAGAACTGGACGATGTCTCATTTTAATCAGAAACGTGCGCGCTACAGATATGCCTCGTTAAAAAGATTTTGATTATTTTTAGATTTTCTGAAAACTAGTTTTCCAGAAAACCGGGTCTTCAAGAGCCGTGAAGTAAAATGCTTTATTCCATCATAATCAGCATCGTCGAGCTCTAAAAACTGGTATGTATCCCATTCGAAATTCAGGGGTACACATGGGGATCTTCCCTCGTCAGACGAAATTCTTGGGGGAAAAGAGATTGTTAAAGAGAAATTTTTTTCTAAAAAAGTAGTAAGCGCATACACTCCTCCTTTGGCCCCGGCACTAGAAGGAGGAGTATAAATTCCTTGTTCGTTATTCATTTCTTCTATATGAATTGGTTTTACAATAGATTAGTAAGAATGTCTTTCAATGCCGACAGCACCTTCTTATTTCAAATCTGTTTAACTACACCGTTTCGCTGCATCCTCTAATGAATCATTATCTAAAATCATGAAATAATTTAGAGTGACTAAGGATCGTTAGAAAGCGTTAAATATGAAAATAATCAAATGTTTCATATTTAACGCGTTTGAACGGATGAAATCCTCAACCTTAACTCGGTCGAACGTTAGTTCGAACAAGAAACGATGAAACTGAGTTCACACTCGTTAACATTTAAATTTAAACGTGTCAGAGATATGTATTAACTCGTTATATCCTTCATATTTAACATGTTCTGACTATCGTTAGTTGCTGTAAGTCGCGAGGGAATGTCAATCTAAAAGATGACAAGAAAAGCATGCTCTTCTAACGATCTCGGTTACCAGAATATTTTTTATTAGAGAACTGCCTGAACGTGTATATTAGTAAATTACACGCTTCATATTTTCGCTTTTTTGCGAACGATACTTGCTAAACTATTATTGTAAAATTACAACTAAGGTTTAAGCAACGTATTTCATTGGTTTTTCAAACCTACGATTGCGATTATATTACACAGAAATTTTTATCTCTAAAATTATAATAGTTTAAAGCAACATTTGTTCATAATTCATTCACTTGCGTCGAATTAGTCTTTTTTTTCTACCGGATCGCACTCAAGTTTTGAAAAAACCTCTCTCAATAAGACGCATTAAATTAAAAAAAGTTCTATTTGCCAACCGAAAAACATTTTTTGATAGCAATTACGTTTTGGAGTAGCAGATCTTACTTTTCTATGACATTTTCTTATCAGAAAAATATTGAAATTTTATGACATCAGTATAGGAATGAAACGTTTTTCTTTCTCAAGCGTTTTTGAAAAAAGATTGATACTCTTGTCTTAGTAAGCTCCTCTGTCTATAAGTTTATATCTTTAAGGATGAATGTTTGTTTCTTCAGGGACTATTTTGTCAGAATAAGAATTGCTGAGGGTATAATCGTGTGATTATATATCTCTTACACCGAGCTACCCGGTACATCAATCGACTACTGCTCACCTGTGGAAATTCTTTAACTTTACTTTCAATTAATTGTCGAAATTCTTGTAAATCTAAAGCGTCATCTTTCACTGTATCTGCTTCTTCAAATAAAGTTTTAATATAATCGACCAATTTTCGTTGTTCAACGGTTGCGCAATCACCCACTGCATATATTGAATGATCAGCAATACCTTTTACGCGTAAATACGTGTCTGTTATTAAACCCGTACGATTGGTTTGTATGTTCACGTCAATTGTTTCACGTAAATTGTTTATTAATGGTATTGACTGAATGCCTGTTGCCCATAGAATAATTGAACATGGTATAGATAGTAGATCGTTTGAACCTTTATGTTGTACAATAACTTCTCGTTGTTTCACGTTTTTAACACGAGTGTTAGTTATTATTTCAATATTTTCTCGTTCAAAATGTTTTTCTGTGTATTCGCTGAGCCTTTTATCCTGAAATTAACACAAAATAAAACCGTATGGTCGTTTGAATACTCTTAAAGGTACAGGAACTAGAAGAAGAGTATTTTCGAGGATTAAGGCATTATAATGCTGATCATGCAGTAAAAAACTATTCTCTCTCTCAACCGATCTCTCTGAACTTTAAAAAGATTCTTCCGTTCTCGTTACTACATAGTAGGTCACTGATGAGTGTAATCTGTTGCCCGTTTCCACTAGGAGAAAGGTATTCAAGCCATTTCGGATCGATTAAACGTAGTTTCTTTTATAATTATTTCATTTTGTGGCCAATGAAAACATGCATCACAGCTTCTGTATGATTTGAGTACAGTTTACCCACAGTTGGTCCTTTTACTATGAGAAAAATTCAGCGACTACTGACAGAACTTGGACAAAAGAAAAAAAGAAAACACTGTGATCGTAACCAGGACGAAGGCTTATCAGAATCGATTTTGAGAAAAACGAAAGAATAGAACGACTAATGAAGTAACCATACGCATAAAAGTTTCCATATGCCTAACTGGAAACGGCACAAAAAAATTAAATCCAATTTTAAGTTCGAAATTGTTTTCAGTGTCGAGTGGAATCTGAATGATTCAATCCTCTGCCACAGGAATCATCTTCGTCAATCGAGTGCTTATGAAGTAGCTTTAGAGGTATTCAGGACGGTACTGGTCCCGGGGGACTTTTCATGGGACCTAAACCAGGTTTTTTTTGAAAATAGTCTTGTCTAAAGTATAGAAAGGACGGGGGATGATAAGAGGCAAAATCGGTCCACGCTCAAATCAGTCTTATGTTAACTCATCTCATGCAGTTTTTGTCCACGATTAACGCTAACATATTTTTAAATCTTAAAACTCCTTCTCAGTGCCCCTGCAAACCTTTTAGCAAAAAAAAAAACGTTAAGCGACGTTTTCTCAAAGTACTTACATTATTCAACCTGTTTCACCCACAGCAAATATCAACTGTTATACACCGTTCGATAGAGAATTTCACGAGCTACAAAATGATATATGAGATAGCCTTAAGAAAATGTAACTGGATACTCTAAGATCCGGAATACTCGGTAGTTTCCCAGGAAACCGGTAGGTCAACGGCGTTCATGTTTATAACTGTAACTAATTTTCTCGTTAACCACTGTACTTTACACATCATTGGAAAGAGACTTTCACTGGCTTCATAATGATATAGCGGGGGGGGGCCCGCGGGCGCGCGCGCGGGG
>CAJNOQ010008508.1:0-11133 GCA_905250885.1 Didymodactylos carnosus | reverse complement strand
AAGAATGAAGCTATGTCATTTCTTGGCATCAGTAGAGCCTTGATACGCATAGTAGTGTTATTTCTATCAATAATCAAGTAAAATGTTTTTATCTATACACTCTCAAAAAGAAAAGCTTCTCCAGATGTTTACTTGAATTAGTTCTCATGTACTTCATCGATTACGCAACACCAATATACTGGTCACGTTATTTTTTGTTCTAATTCTATCTCAAATACAAAGATCAAATTTTAATAAATAGAATAAATAAGTATAACTGACTAGTATTATATCTTGAACTTCTGTGTTAAAGTCTTCTATGAATCGAACTTGAAATTATAAAAAACTTGAAAATCTAAGGTCGATTTATACATATGTAAAGAACCTCTATTTGCGCGTTCGATCGTATTTAACTCTATCTACATAATTTCAGCTAAGTTATTCATTATGCATCTAATAATTATTACACTTGTGTTATTTATGTTCCCATCATCTGGCCTTGGAGCATCATCGATAGAACATTGGTCAGTGGGCAATGTTATATTCAGTAAACAATTTGCGTTAGATATTTATTCACCAACCACGCCAGGCCCTTATCCTGTTATCATCTATCTTCCGGGTTTTTCAGGTGTCGTGAGTGCCACATATTACACCACACTGATGACAACAATCACCGAACAAAATCTCATCATTATTGGCATAAGTAAAATTGAAAGTGTTAAACCAGAAGAAGTTGCTCAACATATCCAAGATTTTCTCAATTGGGTCGTAACACCCGATGGTGCTAAAAAGCTCTTTCTTGATCATAAGAAAGTGAAAGACGTAATACCAGACGTTGAGCGCCTTGCATTTTTAACTCACTCGTCAGCCGGTCATCCGCTCGGACAATATTTAAACTCAACTTGTGGTCCAGTTAAAGTGATAGTGATGATGAATCCTGTCGATGGTATAGATCCATTTGGTCATGCACAAGACTTTATAACTCGTTAGTAATGATCAGCTTTCTTGCACATATTTCTCGAAAAACCTATAGTATCTTTTCAGATCCTCCAAATCCATTACCATTTCGTTTGCCAACATTAATTATTAGTGCTGGATTAGATAACGTTTCAGTTATTCCCGATGGACCACCATGTGCTCCAAGTAATATGAGCAATGATCGATGGTATTACTCGCTGTATGGGCCAACATGGCTAGTCAACTTTACAACGTATGGCCATGCTGATAATTTAGATGGCATTCCACATGAAATGGAATATTCATTCATTACGTGATTCAAGGTAACGTTCACGAAAGTTTCTCTAATGCTTCAATGCTATTAAGTAGTATACTGTAGTCTTCTAAGCATGCAATATGTGTATTGCTTCAGCATCTAAATTTATTTGTAAATCATGTGACCAAAATTGTGACTTTAATGAAATGAAACAGGACGAAGGAACCCTTGTGAGCGTGTTTATCCATGGAATATTTGGGAAAAATGTCGAATTGTTGAATAAAGTACAGAATCCACAGTCATTCTTCAAGAGTCCGTTGGCCAATAAGTATGATTTACATGGTTATGATTATACGCAGGGAGGACAAGGAGGATTTTGCGATCATGATTAATGACAGATGCACAAAATAGACTTTGACTACACTAATCGATACAAACAATAACTATGTTCACTTTCTTAGACATAGAAGTGGTTGTTGTTTGAGTCTTTATTTGATAATTAAATCTCGACATCTGCCGAGAAGGATTCTGGTTATTAATGAGCATGAATTTTATGGAAGCTTTTTGAGATTAACAGAACTAATAATTGTCTGTTATATATAAGATTTGCAATAATAATAATCACAGTACTAAGTTATTTAAGATAGTGAGTTTTAGTAGCCTGCGTGTCTTGCAGCGTTATCATACGGTAAGAAACATCCAAGTTTCTAGCTCAAAAAGTGTCTCAAGCTCTTTCTCTCCTGCATTTAGGAACTTCCACTAGTGAATAATTTTGTAAACTCTATAAAAGGCCAGAGGACTCATAGATTTCTAAAGTTTATTGAACTGTTCCAGTCTACTAGAGTCTTCAAAAATCTAATAATCCAATTAAGTCTTCGTAAGTCCCTACAATTACATGAACTTTTTGGAGCTTCAAAAGATTTTTCACTTAGGAAGTCAACGGATTTAACGGATTCTGAAAGCCCATAGTTGAAACCCGAGGCTACTTTTCTCCCTTGTTCAGTATTTTGTCTGCAAAAAACAATAGAACTTAATGTTTTCAGTCACTTTAGGTAGAATAAAAATAAATACCTAATGTTCAGCATATGGTAAGCAGAGTAACTAGATGCTTCGGAAATGAACAGTATCTCACACATAATCATAACTATCCAGAGTATACCTTATTGCCTAGTAAGACTGGTTTCTTTTTTTAAAACTGACTTCGAATGTGGACGATGAGTTATTTTTGATTAGAAGTCTTCTATCGCCATACTTAACCCTGAACTTGTGAAACTGCCGCTATTTGTATCATACTCTAATTGTTAATTTATGCACAAGTACAACGACATTTTGGTGATTATAATACTGCAAAGTTTTGGATTCAAAAAGCTATTGAATTGGAGCCCGTCAATGTCGACGTTCGAAGAGAAGAAAAAACAATCAAAATGAAATACGAACGAATACCAGTAAACGAAGCTTTGAATTTGAACTCTCGCTCGTTAAATCTCGATGAACAACGGCCATGGTATAACATCTTATCCATTGATGGTGATGGTATTCGAGGCATGATTCCGGCAATTTGGCTAATGGAACTCGAACGTAAGATCCGACAGCCAATCTCATCGATATTTCATGTTGTAGCTGGTACGTCGACAGGTGCAATCATTAGTGTGGGACTAACGACGCCTTCGTCGGATGATCCGTTGAAACCTCGTTATCAGACATTTGATCTAGTTCAGCTTTACCGCACAAAAGCCGATAAAGTATTCTCAAGAAATCCAAGCTTTGTTAGCCGCTTTTTTTCTGTGCTGAAAGTTCCCAAATACTTGGATGAAGGTCGCCAAACGTTGTTCGATGAGTACTTCGGCATTTCAAAACTATCGAATGCCATTAGTGAGCTCGTCATACCGGTAGTGAAAAGCGAGGGCAACGTCACTGATATATTCACACGACAAGCCAACCAATGAAATTCGACAAAGGATTATCTTCTCACAGATATACTTATGTGTACCACGGCTGCACCCACTTATTTTCCCGGCTACCGACTCAAAAATAGTGTTTATGTTGATGTACAGACAAATAATCCAGCAATGATCGCTTACAATCATACTCTAAATTTGTATCCAAATTGTGACAGAAATCGTATACGGCTTCTATCATTGGGTACTAGTGATTATGTCTAAGGGTGTTAATTTAGTTTTACTGTTCATTTATAATAATGGATAAAAGTAAATGATCCATTTATCTTTATTTTATAAAAGTAAATGATTTTTTATTTATTTATATTATTTTTTAAATATAAATGACGAATTTATCTTTATTTTTTAAGTATAAATGATTCATTTACATTTATTTTCCAAAGTAACACTAAATTAACACCTCTAATTATGTCTCCCGTCTACTCCATCCTCACGCCAGTCGGAATCTGCTTTTCTGGGCTCGAAATCATCAATCTGTAATTAAAATACTGATGGATGGTCCTCAGAATAATACAGATCTCCATCTAAGTGGCATTCTTGATGACAATTATTATCGCTGGCAACTATGGCTCGAAACTCATATTGAACTCGACGATATTGGAGATGCAAGTATCGATAGACTAGTTGATTTGGCCTATGAACATTTGGAAGAAATGGAAGCATATGACAATCGTCATCGGCCTGCCTGTCTGATTGAGAATCTTCGATCATCATCTTGAGTGTGACGGTAACTTTCTCTCTATTTCTTCTTGTTTAAGAATAGAAACAAGTTCTGACCATAGTTCCTCGGAGACGTGTATACTTGCTTATCTGCAACGCTACGCAAGTCGATGTACACGAGGTCATACACCAACTTGTCAAGATTATGTTTGTGTGCACAAAGGAGGACCGAAGTGCTGTAAATCGTCAAACACTGTCCGCTATGGGAAACGAGTTGCTCGATGATATTTTAGTTAAGCAATGATTTCTTTCTTCTAAACTTTCAAATTAATCTGGCATAACCATGTGTGAAAGAACCATCGTTCCGTCTCGTTCGACTAAATTCTCTCGTGCACTTAAGGTAACATTTCTCACAGTTGAACCTAGAAGCAATACTATGTAAAACTTAATTTTCAACATTTTTTCCTCTTGACACAAATTTAGGAAAAGCTTCCTTTATGATGAAAACGCGATTTTCATTTTTATTTTTTATTTTTCAGTATGAAAGACACATTTCCAAACATTGTGTCTAAAGAAAAAAGTATTGGAAACTGAATTTTCTGTATTATTGTCTCAGTATTCAACTATGAAAAATACTTCTTTCATGGTGAATAATCCTATTTACATTATGTAATCAAACCTTTTAAGTTCATTTAACTAACTAACCAGTACAGAACAAAAAATACATATTTTTAGGTATGTGTTCCTGTGGTGGTGCAGTGGTACAGAGAAGATTATTAACCTTTGTATACAATAGGTATTCAACTGTGGAAATTAGAAAAAGCTATGAGCGATCTCTAGAATTGATTCTATTGGTCAAAATGTTTCTCTCAACGAGGTTGGATGAAAATGATGTGGGATAGGCATTCGACTATGGGCCAATGACCATTTTCAGATTAACATTTCGACCAGTAGAATCGATCCTAGAGGTCGCTCATACTGATTTTCTGATTCCCCATAATCGAAAACCTATTGCACATCATTTTCATCGAACCTCGTTGAGATAGACATTTCGACCAATAGAACCAATCCTTGAGGTCGCTCACATGCGTTTTCTGATTCCTCATAGTCAACTACCTACTCTATTTCATTTTGATTCAATCAAGTTCTGCTCCGCTGGTTTATATTTTCTAAATCAGGAGCGCAAAAATCGAAATTCTGTCCGTAATTGTGAACTTTATTATTCAGAACTCTACGTCTATGTAATAAAAATATCCTATTTGGACTCAGCATCGCAAACTAAATCGAATGATGCACTTTGTTAGTCTATTCGACTATATTGATTCTTTTAGAATTTTCACGCTGAAAACTTGCTGAGCTTTTCACCAAAAATGGAAATCAACAAAAACAGATCGTTAGGACAATACGATCTGTTTGACTTCTTAAATTTAAAATAAATTGAAAAAGAGAAAAGTCAAGTACTGCACTGGTGGTTCAGTGGTAGAATGCTCGCCTGCCACGCGGGCGACCCGGGTTCGATTCCCGGCTAGTGCAGAAAGATTATTTTTCGCTTTCTTAACATTCTCTTCGAAAAAGTGACTTCTTGTCAAGGGAAAAATGTGTTTTGATTGCCAAAAAAGTGACTTTTGATCACCAGATCAATTAAAGAAAGGATCCTGGTTTTTTATTTTTATTTATGAATTTTGTTCATCAATGGAATGGCTTTAATTTATGTGTAAAAGAAAAATTCTCATCCTAACGGATGCTAGAAAAAATGATTTTCGAAAAAAAGGCAAATCTTGGATTT
Organism: Didymodactylos carnosus; assembly: GCA_905250885.1. Lineage (NCBI taxonomy): Eukaryota > Metazoa > Rotifera > Eurotatoria > Philodinida > Philodinidae > Didymodactylos > Didymodactylos carnosus. The sequence continues at coordinate 5,537 of CAJNOQ010008508.1, read as the reverse complement.
AGCAAGCGTTAGAAAAGCTTCTGTAAAAAATTAAGGAAAAGAAGAACCAACGTGGGCCTTATGCCAGAAAATGCGCGCGAGTCAGGGCTTTGTATTAATACTATGTCGATCTTTGAAAAGCGCATGTCTCTGCCCAAAAAATTTCAGAAATAATAAATAGTTTTTCGAATTAAGTTTATTTCCGAAAAGGTATCTGAATTGCAGTGAGATCGCTACACTCCACTACGTTTCTAGCGTACTTAAAATTACCTAAAAATGTTCGTCTACACGTCCTATATTTATTCTGAATGTCAAAAAATGCCCATATTTGAGAAACTCAAGTTATGAATTTTCAAAAAGCCCTTGGATTTTGAGGTATTTTGCAATATAGAATCACTTGTATTCGAAAATAAGGTTATATTCGGAATTAGTGTGAAAAACTGCATCGATATATAAGTTGTTAGTTTTACAAAGAAAACATTTTTTAACGAAAATACAGGTCAAGGGTTCACCAAAAGGCATTTTTTATCGAATAAAGATTTTTTTTCGAATTCGACTTTTTTTTACTTCTATTAACATCTGACGCATAATAAGACTATATTATGCGAAAATAATTATTTTTTAACTCATAAAAGCAGATGTCCGCCTGCTCTACGAAAAAATGCTCACTGTGTAAGCTGCTGTTTCACTTAAAAGTGCCACATCACTAATTTGTAGTTAACTCAACATTCCAATGTGACGTTTTGTTAATAATAAAAGTGACAAGAGCATAAAATTTAGAAGATGATATCCCGTGATAGCTCAGAGGGTAGAACGGAGAACTGTAAAATAACCACATGCAGAAAGTACTATACTACATAATATAAAAGGCCATTTTCTCGCAGTTGCACCAAATGCCCCAAATCTTTACAGTTTCACACACGCATATTTTGTATGTTTTCCTTGCGGTTGAACATGGTGAATAGAAAATAACATTTGTTCGAAACGAAAGTCTACATTCATAGTATGGATCATCAGCTTACAAATAAAACAAAAATTATCTCAGAAGAGTAATTTTTGTCTGAGTTACATGAAGTTTTCGAGAGCAGAGAAAACAAGGTTTTAAAAACGTGTGTTTTTTGGAAAACATGAAAAAATTAAAGTTTATTTTGTGTGCATTAGGATTTGTTTTTTTTTTAAAATTTTCAATAGCATAGGAAGATAGAGCTTCTCAAGCTCTACAAAGTGCCTCATTTGATTATTTTGTATGTCAACATGAGAACACGTAAAAGGAAAAAAAACTGAATTTTGTTATTGAGACCATCATTTATTCTGCTGCATCCATTTGAGCTAATGGTCTAAATGTGAAACTCCTCTATCAAACTCTTCCTGCGACACGATGAATAAGTCAAAAAAGTTGTTTGGGATTCAGCTAAGGTGTATATTGCCATTATTGCCAATATCGAATTTCTAAAGCTTGGTACCTAAGCTTGGCACCATGTCACCATTTTTCGTGTATGAAAAATTGCAATCGTCTTATTACAAACTTTTTATCTGTCATATAGCCCATTAACACTAGGAACAGTTTCACAATTTAGAAATACTGATTGAAACGTACATTTAACTAGTTTCACTTTAAAATAATGTTTAAAAAGACAACGTCATTCATTTCTTAGCTTTTCTTTTTTTGGAAAATGACATCAGCGAGTACATCGTAAATAAAATGATTTATCTTTTATTAGAAATTAAAATCTAATAAACAAATCCCTAAACATTTTGTCACTTTAATACCTCTAGCTCTATTAATTGAGAAATGCAATGAGCCCATGACATCTGGATGTTTTCACAGCCAAAAAAAGATCGAAAAAATCGAAAAGAGTTTCTTTTTTTGGCTTTTATTGGGCTTTAACAGCATGAAAAAGCCATCTCCACAAACCTCACACGGCACAGCTTTCCATGTAAGTATCTCAAAACAGATTTTTGGTCAAAAAACCTGTTTTGAGATACTTACATGGAAAGATAGCCTGAAATGTCGACTTTCAGAATCTGTATCGCTTTTGGTTATGAAAGTGTTTTTTCGCGCATTTTGAACAAGTTTTCTAGAAGTCTCGAAAAAGCGGCTCTTCAAATAATAGTTCTTTCCTAGATACTTACACAATTAAAATTTTTCTGAACACACAGGTTTCTAGAGCAAACTTTTCTGACTAAAATAAGACCTCGCACAAATCTGAATGACCTTGTACCAAAAAGTTATAGGCATTTTTCTAGAAATCCTAAAACTGAGCATTTTATACAACGTTTTCTCTACATGGAAGTTATACCTGAAGTGTTTCCCAAGATTTTTAATAGCGGTTTGTCGTAGAGAGTTTATTCTTTTTCTATTTAAAGGAGGAAAAGAAACTACATGAACTGACAAGCGCCGATTTTTGAATTAGGTCCTAGTTTTTTGTCAAATTGAGGATTTTTGGGAAACCCGGAAGGTCTTTTCGGATTTTGGAGGTTGTTGGTTGCCTGGAAAACCAGTAAAGGCTTAATTGAAAAATCGACGTCAGTCAGTTCATGTAGTTTTAAAATAAAACAAATCCGAACTGTCCAGCTTGAAGTATATTAAAAAATCTTGGAACACACTTTAGGTTCCTTTTTGGACCTTGATCTCTGGAAAACTCCTAAACCGTAAGACTTGGGGACAAAAAATGTTTTTCATTTCGGTAACTCATTGTGCCCAACATTTATGGAAAGTTTCGTCAAGATCAGATGTACGGTGTCGGAGATAATTTCTGAGGGGGGCCTTACCATATTCGTAAGCGACATGAGTAAATTAACCATAAGATAAGTCTGATGTTCTTTTGGATCAATCAGCATAAAAAAGTGCATCATTTATTCTCATTTTTTCCTCAACTGAACTTTTTTTGATTAACACATTATTTCTTAGGTATAAAAAAAGTATATCAGTTCACTAATGAGTGAATCCAGTCAGCATTTGTCTCTAATGTCAGTCATTCATTTTTTCACATCCATTGTACATCTCAAAGATGAAACTTCACAATAAAAATAATGATTTCTTTTTCCAAGTAAACAATAAATAATTGCAATGAATTTATGACTTGTAGTATGAAACGTAAGGCATCCGTAATTCGAAGTTCCAGCAACTTTATCTTTCTGATATATTTATGCATGGTTGCATAGAGGACACCGAGATGAGAAACAAAAAGTTTTAAGTTTTGAAAATCTTTTTCTGAGGGTAAAAATTTTGAAATTTTGTAAAATAGCTAGCTTTTTCAAAAACTGAATAACTCAGTCCTTGTTTAATTTTGAAAGTTTGAAACTATGCTTTTCGTAATCAGCGTTAACTGAATATAAAAATGGTGTTTCATCAATTTCGAAGTTAAAAGCCTGTTCAGTATGGACGTCCCGAGCCAAATCTCTAAATTGCGCATATGCAGTTTTGTAACCTATTTAGCGTTTTGTGTTAATAGTTGAAGCCGTCATTTGTGGCTCATTGGATTCGCTGAAAGCTCGAATTTAAAAGTATGCATCGCTTTTTTTTAAAAAATTATTTCGTTGCTGAGAAAATTCATCTTTTCTAAATTAGCGGCGGAAAGGTCAGAATTCTGCCCGTAATGCCTTGTTGTCATTTTTTTGACGAATTCTGACAATGATATAGATGAAGCCAGAAAGATGTTGTATTGTTAATTAAGAAAAAGAAAAAGAAATGTTTTTTGGGTTTTTATGTAAAGGTTAACGTGAAATGGAATTGAAATGAAATGAAAGTAAGGCTCACGTAATTCGAAGTTTCACTAACTTTTCGTTTTTTGAGTAGAGGACACCCAGCTGAGTAAGAAAAAGTAGTTTTCATTTTTGAAAAATATTTTTTGAAGGTTAAAATTCTGAAAAATTCCAAAGAACCGATTTTGGTCAAAACCGCTAGTTTCGAAAATTCAAATTTTGCGTTTTCTCTTTACTTTATAGTTTTGAAACTAATTTTTCTGAATTCACCATTGAAAACTGGGTATAGAGAAGATGTTTGATTGATCTCAAACCTAAAAGATAATTTAGCTTGGTTCAAACGACCTGTGTGTTACATTTGAGAAAACAACGAGATGTACTAACAGAATTTAAGTTAACATCAAACTTTATACTGATATAGATCAACAGTCGTCGTTAAAAAACTGACAGCAATCCATCCTGAAGAAAAAACTATTTGGTCAATCCAAGAATATGTCAATGACACCAAAAGTAACGAGAGTTAAATCGATCAAAAAACCCTCACTAGCATCAGCGGCGGTATGTAATCAAAGATACAGTTTATAGAAAAAGTTATGCTGGGCTGTGTCAGTGTGAAAGTAAGGCGCACAAAATTAAAACTTTCACACCATTTTATTTTTGACTTAATTATAAGGTGCCGCTAATTCAGAGTTCAAGCACCTCTTAGATTTCTTTTAAACACATATATTCTGAACCGCCAGGAGCTGCTGATTACGAATCTGCTCTTATTTTTCAGTTTTGGCCGCATCTTCATGGAGAAAAACGCTTGGGATTGCAGACGTATCAAAAAATGAGAAAAACGCGCATCTTTCAAAAACCCGCTCTGTCCCCCCCCCGCAGACACGCTCTTCCCCCCTCCCGGCTGAAAATATTTCGAAATCAGCACTTCTCCGCATGTAGTATCGAATTTCTCGACTCCGTTTTTAGATAGTTGAACAGCAGCTAGCGCCCGCATTCTTACATCATTCGAATCGTCGGGAGACGCGCAACAACTTAATGTTTTGCTTTTTTCGATGTTCTTTTTCTGTATTCAGATAGAGCACCCGGAAACGAAACATGTCAAAATCGGCCAGATCATTGTCGAATAAAAAATTCGTTTTTCCTTCAAAACTGATGAAAACAAGTCCAAATAGGTAAAAAACGACATTGAATCTTACAGGAGTGGTTTCGGAATGATTCAAGAGTCACATAGGGGTCACATGCAAAGTCCTTCGGCGGGAGAACATCGCCATGTAATTAAACACTTTCTCGGTCATACTTGACTGATAGATAGGGTATTTGGTTGCAAGAAAAAGCCAAATGACCTGGCCGATTTTGACATGTTTCATTTCCGGGTGCTCTATCTCAATACAGAAAAAGAACATCGAAAAAAGCAAAACATTAAGTTGTTGCGCGTCTCCCGGCGATTCGAATGATGTAAGAATGCGGGCGCTAGCTGCTGTTCAAATATCTAAAAACCGGGTCCGGAAATTCGGTACTACATGCGGAGAAGCGCTGATTTCGAAATATTTTCAGCCAGAAGGATGTGCGGCATCTGGCTCTAAACCATGTGTCTAGAGTCAGTTTCATCCAAGGATACCAAATATCACGTCAAAAAGATTCTAGCGTAAAAGGGGGCTGAGATAGAGCGTGTTTTTCTCATTTTTGATACGTCTGCAATCTCAAGCGTTTTTCTCCATGAAGATGCGGTCAAAACTAAAAAATAAGATCAGATTCGTAATCAGCAGCTCCTGGCGGTTCAGAATATGTGTGTTTAAAAGAAATCTAAGAGGTGCTTGAACTCTGAATTAGCGGCACCTTACACCATTCGATAG
>CAJNOQ010008507.1:0-11133 GCA_905250885.1 Didymodactylos carnosus | reverse complement strand
ATGCCGTCATTGACATCATCCGCATCTGGATCATCGTCGTTTAACTTTGATGCTGTATTTTTTCGATATTTTTTTCTCTTCTCATTCGAATAATTAATTCTCGACATGGCGCAAAATATGATGAATTACGCAAACAATATGGGTAAGATGAATCTTTTAGAAAACGTTGAATGGATAAATAATAACTACGTAATGTTTCTGGATCATATTTTTGACCTTTTCTTGTACGTATCGAACACAAATAATCTAGTAAATAATCACGCATTTTTTCTGGATCTATCCGAATTAATGTTACCGGTTCATCATATTTCCGCTTTAAAAATTTTTTAAAGCGTCTCACATCTTGACGTGTTTTCAATTTTGTATTACCCAATGTACGTCGTAATGGTGTGTGATCATCATACAACATTTGACCATACTAAAAAACACAAAAAGATTGAACAATTAGTGAATCATTTTAATCGCTTGAGATATTGAGATACAAGGTTACCAAATACTTTAGATTTGGTTGTCACACTGTGAATTTATACTTTCCTAACTTTTATCTGACCGAGATTCAGATAAAAATTAGGAAAGTCGGTCCGAGGTTATTCTGACCGGTTCTGGTTTTTGTTCTCCATTTATCACACAGTTACGTGAACTTATGGCATACTATTTTCAATATAAGTCGTATTTTTAACGTATCTCTTTTGACTTTTAACAATTTATTTGTACTAACCATTTCAAGCGTTTTGAGAAACTTAAATTTTGAAAAATTATGTACGAAGAAAATAACACGTGCACTTTTTTTATTTGGTACTGTGCACACAAGGAGTATGACTATAGTTGTTATAAATATGAATATTATTGCATAAAAAACTTTGCGACATTTTGCTACAACATCATATCATATATTTATAGTACAGTTTTTAAAAAACGGATATTTGCATGACACTTAAGACGATTCTGATTATGTTTGTTAAGACGTAAGCATCGATATGTCAAAATTACACGATAATCCGATTGTAAGATAAAGTGTTATGAATAATATTTTCTTTTCCTCAGTCATATCATTGATATAATATCTGTGCTCGTATGTGTTTTTTTACATAAGACCCTGAAAAGTTTAAAAGTATTCTCTAAAAGTCGATGAAGTTATAAATAGTTATAAATCGATTTATAACTAATTATTTATAAATATTTGATTTATAAATGTATTTATAAACTGTCTTTCGCTTATCCAAAAGTTGAAAGTGAAATAAGTTTAAAATCATTTATAAATCATCGTATTTTAAACGTTTCAATGTGATGTGATGAGGACAAAAAAACAATGAATTTTTCGATCATACAAAAAAATGTTATTTTCCAACTGAGTATGACTATTAAAAGAACTGGAAACTGATCATAACAAATAAAATCCTTAAAACTGATCAAACATAAGTCTTAAATAGTCAATACGATCATAGTGTTTATGTTAGAAGAGGTACACGTGGTATAATAATACTTAACGAGTAAATGTAATGTTTATTTTGACATTCACAGCAGAACAGTCAGTGACATGCTCCTAGTCATGGTCTACTAGTTCTTTTTTTTCTCACTTCACAAAAGCATAAAAAAATCGAACACAAAAAAATTATTACCAACAATCGTTTATATTTAATCGCCTATTTAAAATACTTTCATTTTCCAAATAAATAAGTTTTGAGACAAAGAAAAAAAACCTGTTAATTTGTAGCAAAATATGTAATAACAAAAAGATTGTCAAATTAGATTTATGTTTGATGAATGAAGAAAGTTTAAACTAATGATTTATTCTCATATTTTTCATTTATCTATGTATGTATTCGATACGCCTATCTAATTCGAGATAATCCACATATTTTTTAGTTATAAGCATAACTGAAAGCACAAGTGTATTCTCCTACCTTCATCATGTCTTGATCACAAAGTTAGCATGTATTTGTACACTATCTCTCTACCCTTTTAATAATGGTGATAATAATAGTAATAATAATAATAATCATACGAGAAATAAGTATAAAAGTCGCAATGATTACAGGAACAAACATAAACGATAGTCAGAAAAAAAGAAATAGAAGAAAAGAACAAAAAAAAAAAAAAGAGGAAAAACGTTAGTTGTAGTGGTGGTGTTTAAATGTAAGAGACATATCTATAGTTAAATTGTATAAGTGCAATGCAACTATGATAAATTAATAATGAGTATTTTTCTTTCTCTATGTCTTGATGAATCTTTCTTCACCAATATAAATAGGTATATAGATTATAGTATTTCTATTTTATTACAAACACATAGAAAAAAGAAAGCTGTTTTTTTTTTTTTTAAAGAAAAACAATATGTAAAAGCTCAGTTTTCACTTTATTTGTGTTATAGTTGTGAGAGAAAAATATATTTATTTAAAATGAACATAGACATTCCATTTTTTTTTTCTATGTTATATGCACAAACATTGTCTCTCTCCTTCTATAAATGTGAGGATGCATGTATATATATGTATCTACGAATTGTAAATTTATAGTTTCAAATTACAAACACATAGAAAAAAAGTTAATTTGTTTCGTGAGAAAACCTATGCTCTTCATATTTTCGGAATATACTTTTGAAAAATCTCAATTTTTTTTTTGTTCTATTTAATTTTTTATATTTCTACATATATATATATATGCATACAACAGCTGATAGCATATGCAAGAAAAAGAAAAAGAAAAAAAAAGAGAGAGAGAGAGAGAATAATGGAAAAACATTTCTTTTTCTCTCTCTAGGTTGTATATATATATATATATATATATAGCTATATCTATATCTGTATATATGTGTGTATGTGTATATGTAGATATTTGATGTTGTGACATAAAAAAACTTATCAACTTGTTCAATAAAAGAATGTTATCTTTGTGGTTGAATATCGATTATGCGATATTTTCTAGACTAATAAAATGTGTGTACAGTAATAAAACAGAAAAAAAAAAAAAGAGTCGAATAGAGATAAAACAAGTGCGTAAGTTAAAAAATGATGGCGTAAAATTTTATATGAATTGGATAATAAGAAACAGGAATTTCAACAAAGAGAAAAACAAAACACTTATTGTATAATTTTTATTTTACTATGTTTTACACGTGCGCAATATAAAATAATAAATTCAAATTGAATATTATCTAAATTTCAAAATTTATCATAAACAACAAATCGACATATAATCATTAATTGGATTTAGTGCCGTAAGCACTCTCGGAAACAAGCAAACATTCTTAAATTGTTTGTTTTTTTATCCATTTCAGACCCATAAGTATTTAATTTTTTATTCTAACACTAAATATTATTTTTGAGCTACGTTAGTAAAAGTTTCTATTTATATAATTGACTCTGGAATGTCTCTGCTATGCAATAACTGACACTTAAAAGAGTGTAACGGAAATGTATCATTAATACTATAAAAACTATTTGTTGTAAGCAGTACTTATAAGCATTTCTCGCTTTCATATCTTCTTCAAGAACTCTGATAATAGATGCCTTTTTTTTTCTCTTCTAACTACGCTTTTGTAAACTCTATTCATACTTTTGAGGTTTTTTTAAGTCTTTCCATATGAAGGTCAGCAATATTTCGAATATAGTATATATATACAAAGCAAAAATATTTAAAACTTAATATAAACTATATTCTCTTAGAAAATATAATAATAAAATGACATTTTACAGAGTACAAATCATAAGATCAACAAATTATCGTATTTTTATATATTTTGTTCGCTCTTACTCACGGCGCAAAAGTTTACTCGCGACACTTGAATATTTTGATAATGAAGTAACTTATTAATAGTCATGTTCTTTGAGAATATTGTAGTATGAATCATAGAACTCTAACATATTTTTTCTTTTCATTTGTCAGCGAATATGATTCTATCATAAGCCCTGAAACGTCTCCGCGCACACATAAACAAATATTTGCTCATTATATACTGTGCATGTATCACTTTCAACAATAAAAAAGGGTTTTTAGTGCTTTTTATCAGTTTAATAAGGTGTCAGTTATAAAAAAAAAAAAAAAAAAAGTCAAAAAAATAAATGTAGAAATACACGCGCACACAATAATGAGGAAATAGTGAATATAAATGAGGGCAAAGACAATAAAATAACAAACTAAAAAATTTGTGTTTTATTCCAGATTACAAGTTATGTTCGATAATAATAGCTGATTATGAGACGCTCAAATATCATCATATGATATTGCCCATAACAAATTCTAATACGAGAAGGATACTATAATCTTTTAGTAAATAAATATTATGGGACCAGTAGTATGACAGCAATACTTTTGATAATACGTCATCCTGTCTCATTAGAGAAGAGATAATTATTCATCTGTGATGTTAGACTTTTTTTTTAAAGCGAAAGAGATTACTTGTACTACTTGTACGCATAGGATGTTAAAAAATTGCATTATTCAAAAGACTATTTTTAAATAATGCAACAAAACGCTAACACTAGTTACTCTTAGAATTTATTAAAAATAGCATCTAATATATTTAATGTACTTTAGTTCTACTAGATATGAGTAGACGAACGTGTATATAAATGATGGTGTATTTATTGACAGACAAAAAAAAATGCACTGACGGAGAAAAAAACCTGCTATTTGCTCTAGTTTTATTTCTGTAATCCAGTTGTTTTACAATTCTATACCAGTCCTGTAAGACAACCAGGATCATAGCCATTTAGAATAAATAGTGAATTTAACAACCTCTACTTGAAAATTCTCTTCTCCTCTTTTTTTTTTAGACCAAAACTGCACACTTTATTAAAAACCATCTGTTTTCTTAATAAAATTTGTATACCTTCAGCCTAAAAACGCTTTGACTGCTGTTTTTTGACTATTTGAATTTCTTTTTCGCCGCTAAAAGTCGATTTTCTCTGTACGCAATATATTGTCGATTTTATACATCGATTTGATGAGTGAATGAATATAAATCATCTTTATTAAACTAATTTCCTAGACAAAAGTCATTCTAATCACACCTGTTTCAAAGGATATCAAACATGAAATGAAAAATTGACTCTCTCTATTTGTCATTAATGAGGGGACGCCAGGGGGAACAATTTATTTATTGATTGAAAAGAAGATATTTATCATCCAGTATTACATAAAGATTAAATTATCAAACTTAACATAAACTATTAAAAAATAGATTTTTATTGTGCATATCTAATGAAGTAACACTGTCGTATCTGAGTATATTCAAACATAGAATGTATTTCTAATAGTAATTGTTTTCCATTTTTTTATATAAAAAATGTTGTACGCTAATTTTCATTAGTATGCAACTAAAAATATATTTGATATAATATTAGACTAACTGTATATTGTATTTTCTCGTAGACTTCTTTATCCTATAATACTCAATTGTCTACTGCAGATAGATTACAAAAGGCTTTTTTCTTGTTTCTTGGACAAAACAAACACAAAACAACTGTACAAGATTATCGTCTCTTCTTGCACGTACACAAAAGACAAATACATACATTTTTTTTCGAGCTTTTATATAATGAATTAACGTATGCGTAAATAACACTATCAACGACATACAAGACACTATTTGGCACAAAAAATTGTAGAATTTTTTTGCTTTTATTTACACCGACAAATGTTTGAATTGGTAATTAAAAGAAAAAGAATTTTTATGATTTAACATTGATGATCAATCATGATCAAAAAAAAGAAAATTTAATCAAAATTTTCTTTCGATTTACATAGAATTTTCTAGCTCAGTAAGATTGTTTCTAAGTATGTTTTCTTAGAAAAAAAACAATTGAAATTAATTTCTATTAGAAACAATATCTAAGTAATTACTAACATAATCTTTTTCCTCTTATCAACCATTAACAACAATAAAAATCATAACAGACGAACTATTATCATCTAGCATATAACAATTATTAGTACAAAGCAAAAGATTAATCAAAGTATTTTTACTTGAAATTGATAACGTCACAAATATGTCTTACTTCTATATATATAAATATATTCTTTATATTTTTACACCACCTAAATATTTCTAGTTATCAATTGTAATAATGAATATTTACCACTATTTTATCCATTTATATAATGACCTCTAAACTGATCGCAAAGAAGGTGTTTTCGATACGGTTGATGTACCACTGTGATGAAATAAAGTTTCATTGTATAATCTAGTCCTTTCTACAATGTTGAGCAGTACAACTATAAATAATACCGTGTATCTATTTCCTTATGCTGTACACTGCAAAATAGAAAGTCTAAACGTTAGCGAAAAAGTAAGAAACTTCCACATCATGAGTCGGTTGTCTGATGGCACAAGAAAAATTAGTTCTCATTCTCTTAAAAGATAATTGTCAGCGTCTCTGAATCGGTAGTCATATTTCAAATCGATTAAAAGGACATATCACATATTCAATCACAGAAACTCATCGTTTTTTCACTGTTACGCTCAAATTCATAAAAAAATTCACTGTCACGAAATAAAACTTGAACAATGATGTTGCCAAAAGAAAACAAGAATAATAAAATACACTTTGTTTGTGTAGAGATATATAAAGTTGTACTTTACAGTTTATAGCGAGGGTATTACCTTATGTCCAAATTGCTTTTATTGCAAAATGAAAAGTTCAACAGTACAACAATAGAAATTTCGCTGAGCGCTACATCATCCTCGATGTACGATCAACTCGAATTTGTGACATAATCTGACTATATAGTCAGGTTATGCCTTGTCTTTTCCAACGAGAATTTCGATGTTGTAAAATGAATTTCTCTCTAAAAGTAGTCAGAAATCGATTAAGCGCAAGGATCACAACAATTTTTCTTCTACCTCACAGAAATTTCTCCTTTTTCAAAATTAGAGATAAAAACTGCATTAGAACTATCTTATACTTTTGGGTATTTTGTTGACGACTGTCAACAGTTCTCAGTCATTGTTGAGACTACGCAGAGTCAAAAACGAGACGTCAGCTTTACATTCAAAAACTAGTTTAGGTGTTAAATATATTAACGCAGAAAACATGCTATGAGTTAAGAACTATTCTCAAATGTTTCACTATAATGTCTTATGTAATATCTGACAGGAATCCATCAGACTGTCTTACTCATGAATCTTCCTTGTATCCTCTCTTCCAGTTTAGTTTACTTAAGCACAACTGCCTTTGATATGACGCTATCTTTCTGACTAACTCTCACACTGCTGTCGTCATGCACTTTTCCAGGTCTGTAAATTATCGAAATATTAATTTACTGTTTCGATATGCTGCACCTCTAAGAACTTTAAGAAAGGACTAATCATTCCGAAATTATGTTCGAAGATATATACTTATATACTTACTTGAATAAAACATGTGGTTTCTTTCAGACATTTTGTAGTATTTTTGTCTCTTTGTGGCTGATGTAGTTCTCTCATTTTTTGTTGACTGTCTATTTGCTTTGTTGCGTCAGACTGATGAACTTTTCTGCTCAAAACTCAAGTCTACTGGATGGAGTTTCTAGGAAGAAATTGCTGTCGGAGAAGAGAAATTCCTGTGTATCTATAAAGAAATTCTGAGAATTTCTTTAGTTTTTCCAGAATTCTCCACTTCACGAAAAAGCTTACTATGAGACGAGTAAAATTCCTGTTACAATATTAAAATTCTCTTTGGAAAAGGGAAAGTTCGGAGTTGAAAAAATTGAAAAAACCACATTGCTGATGTTAGCTGATGCTGCACTCTCACCCTACTGCTCCCCATTCTATGTTGACAACTCGTATTAGAACCCTCTCAATGACAATACAGCATGTCTTGGGAAAGGCAAAGGAAAAGTCGAGAATAAAAAGAGTTCAAATTCAAAATTTGTATAGAAGGTATTTTAACTGTTTTCGCACTTCTTCAAGTTTTAATTGGACTTTTGGGTTCAACACGTATGGATATTTTTTATTTCTATTTTGCTGGAACATACGTTTTGCAGCATAAGGAAACTGAACATAATATGGAGGGCGTATGATGTAGCCGTTTTTCGATCTAGATGGTAGCAAGGTCCAAATGTGAGGCCAAAAATCAAAGTATATAGTATCAACCTTTCTTGAAAAAATCTTCAATGACTAAAACGTAAGAATTTTCATATTATCTACAGTCTTACTAATAAATCATATCATTAAACCCATTGATCACTGATGATGACTCATAAAGGAGCTATACATCTAAATTATTTCTAGATGGTTGGCATATTCAACTCTCTTGTCCGACTGTTTACTATGCTCATCTAACGATTAGATAGTAATTGTTTTTGTTTATATATATCACTGCATTTCAATATTGCGCGTTATGAATAGGAAAAAACAAAAAGACGCGCTTACTCTAGAGTCTTAATTGACAGCTAACGTTTAGCGATAACACATCACTGTCTCTTTTAATTGCCACAATCAAAATTATACTACTACTATTACTACTACTACCACCACCACTAGTCTCTTTACTGTCAATATATTCTCGCTTTTTGATATAATACAGCAGCAGCATCACTCTCTCTCTCTCTCTCTCTCGTTAACATTGTTTACATGATTATGGATATCTATGCAAGATGGTTTCTGTCTTTCTGTTCTAATCACCAAATTACATGGGATAAATGAACATGACAAATGTTGATCGTTACTCTCTATCATTAAAGAGAAAGCGAGGCAGAAAAAAACGAGTTAGGAGTTTTTTCTCTTATGTTCGAAGGTATGTCGTCATAAACTTTGATTAAGATATAGTAAAAATGATGAGACAAGGATATTTGGTGAACATATGCCATTAGATTGTTTTATTATTGAAGGAAACAACAAGACAAGAAATTCTCAGCTGTGCTCAGGTATTAGAAAAACTAGACTTTCAGTCTCAAACGCTCATTTTCTATTTTCTCTTTTTATAACCGCCCATATTATTACATCCACAGATGTCTAAATAATGTAAAATACGAAAACTAGCTTAAGAAAAAAACATTATAGGACATAATAATTCTCTATGCAAATTATTTTCGTTTTACGACACATCACAGTAATCCTCCTCCTAATAAAAATGGCATAAATCATGCTAATATCTTATTGTCAAATAGCTGTTTTCATTTAATATGAACTATGTGCGAATAGCTCGAAATATAAACATATTAGCATATTATACATGTCCAGTTCGTACTTACCTCTTCATTTTTTGGGCTCATCCATGATGCTGTTAACAATTTTTCAACATCAGATTGACTGATATCACTTGAACTTATCGGTGTTGTTGAATCATTTGTTGACGAATGTGATGACCATGATAATGATGGTGATCGAACAAATATTATTCGCCCATGTTTTCTTGTTTTTTTATAGCGAATATTTCCTATATTTGAATTATTATTAACAGCCAAAGCAAAATCATTAGGCACATTAAATAATGATGTATCACAATCAAAAAGTCCTTCAGAGTCTTTAGTGGATACCGTTGATGAACTCCGGAGTGTTTTAATAACATGAAAACCAATTTGTGATTCCATTTGAGATCAGCTGAAATATATAAATGTTTGTTTTATGGAAACAAAATGTCTTAATCAATGTAACTGTGAAAAGGAAATCAATCGACAGTGGACAATTAAATGTTGATGTCGTTACGTTTCTTCTTTTATACATGTATCAGATACATAGGAATAAAAATGTTTGCATGCATGCATGCACACATATTGGAGAAACACAATAGAGAAACGAGAATCTTATTTATGATTGTCATAAGTTTAGAAGAGTATTAAATTGTGACTCATCTCTCTTTGCAAACAATAAATATAAATTAGAATTAAGTGTACTCATAGTCTCAAATAAGTCATCTGATTAGAAAAGGTGCATATTCCATTTTACATCTGTTTTTCACTTTATTCAATTTTTTTTGCTTCTTCCTACTTCTCTTCTCGTTGTTTTTGTTGATTTATATTTATATTTTTAATAATGTTTTTTATCTTCAATTAGAAGAACAAAACAAAAAATTTAACACGATCGTATTTGGTTTTGTGCATTCACTTTTTTTTCCCGTTTCTTATTTTGTTCTGTTTGACAAAATATAGACGTACAAGATATGATCGAACGTCTTAGAATTTATTTTCAACCAAAACGTTAAAACAAACATCTCCTATTCTCTCATACGATTTAATTTTCTTTCCTGTTTCTTTCTTAACAAAGAGACACATATATTATCCACATACATACACGACAGAAAAACGGAACTCTTGATAATATACTGGTGTTGTGTTTAACAAAACGAGAAAAAAGAAAGAACCCGAGCAAGTGAGGGATGAGTTTTCAGAGTAATTCAAAATCTAAACCGAGCTAGTGCCAAAAGAGCACTCCAGTTAACAACAAAAACGAAGCAATGATCTTAAATCAGCGTTTTATATACCTATCTGACATGAATGTGAATTGAAAGACAACCTTGTGTAGGTATATCGAACGTTTCTCACATGCTTCATTATGGCCCGCGGTCAATGCACGTATCCACAGTCTTTTTATATGGTTAGAAAGCGGTAGCAGTGGAAAACACAAGCTAGTTTCAAGAACTGTCCATAAATTAGCTAATTTTTGCAGCAATAGCAATCGACAGCTTAGAATAACTCATTACATCTTCCTTTTTTGTCTCCTTATATCTATGAGGTTTTTTTGATGATCGCTATGAGCCGTGACGAACCTAGTAACTGATCATCAAAAGGACACCTCATGGGTTCATGGGTAGTACTTTAATCTAAAAGATAAATGTTACTGTGTTTTCTTAAGCGCACCCACGTGTCTATTAGATCCTCCACGACAGATAATTTCTAGAAAAGTATCAACAAATTATTTAGCGCTCAGATAGTTTTCTACTAAAACGCATTTATCAGACTCAAAATGTATTATCATCATGTGCATGATGATGTGTAATGTGTACTTTTTGATTAGTCTGTAGTGAGGTTTACTTTCATATGGTGTTTATTACTTAACATATGTGCTGGCCTATGGCACATGCATATGCCGCACGTGTCTAGTAGATCCTCCATGACAGATAATTTTTGGAAAATATCAACAAACTATTTAGCGCTCAAATAGTTTTCTACTAAAACGCATTTATCAGACTCAAAACTTATTACTTATTTTAC
>CAJNOQ010008506.1:0-11133 GCA_905250885.1 Didymodactylos carnosus | reverse complement strand
AATTACATTCCACAGCACCCGACGCAGTCAAATGATCCCGCATTTCGCACAACACCGCCAACACAACAAACGTCTTCCGCGTCACCTAATTATCAGCCCAATTATCAGCAAACTGCATCATCAACACAACCCGCTACAATACAAGCGTCTTCATATATGCCTCCACAAGTACCCGGCACTATTGGCATGCAACCACCAGCGTTTGGTGTGTTTGGCGCTGGAAATCAACCTTCAAATCCGTATTCAGGCGGGATGCACTATGGTCAAAGTGTGCAGTATCCAAAGCAATAACAACAACCACAATGAATAAAGTTTTTAATCCCAGTTCTACTCGATCTGTATAGGAGAGAGTGCAATTCTTCTCAGTATCCCATTTCTATATTCTCTTTTTCTCTGCCGTTTTCTTCAAATATCTTATTTTAATTTCTTGGTTTGTGATTAGTTGAAATTATTGTTATTGATTGGTTCATTTATTTTAAAAAGAAATATAATAAAACAAACACAATGATAAACTTATTATTTTTTACTGAATGCAAGCTGTGCTTCAATGTATATTTTGTGACAGTGATAACAAAAAATGTGCCGCTGAATTTTCTCTACTTTCACTCTCTAACAAATAATAAAATAGGTGTAACCAACGTGTTTATTTGGCTCTAGAAAAATTTCACTAGCATCGATTTAAACAACGATAGATTGTTCGCCACTAATCTTGAAACTGTAGACTAGTGTGTTGAAAAGCAACACCATTTTCTTTTAGAATTTATGCCAAATCTATCGTCATAGAAGTTATATTGTTCTTCATGCCCTCCTGAGTATTGATTTTTTTGTTTGAGAAAAAGCAGTAGAGATTATACAGAAATTTCTCATTAGACATTTGCTAAAGCGTTCATTCTTGCACAAATTCATATTGCTTTTGAGAGAATGATCAAAGAGTTTTATTTTTGAAAAATATTTGTTCATCAAAGTACACCTAATTGTTTCGTTCGTGCTGGTTGCTCAGTGTAAAAATATTTGTTTCCTGAGATGAAAAGTATTTCATTTAGAAAAATGATAATATTATTCCTCCTTCTATTAGTGTTTGCGTTACGTAAGTTTATCATGCAGTAGTAATAGTTGTAAAACGCAGCTTCATTTTCTTTTTCTTTCCTTCTATTTCCTATCATGGGTGTGCACATCTATATATGTAGTTGATTCATACGGAAAAAAAAATACCAAGTAACAAGTCAAAGTACAATCGAATCGACCAGTGTAAACCATTTTTATAGTACAATAATCTTCATAAGAACGAGATTTGAGATTTGTTTGTGAAACGACATTTTATCTTATCTCATTTTAGATTTTGCCTTTATTTTTTTGTGAGTGTGTGTGTGACATAAGCGTGCGTACTTGCTCTTCGTTTGAATGGCCGAAGCGCATGAAGCCGTTGCATTTTCATTTCAAATTGGTCCCGATGGTGTTAATGTTGATCTAAGTTATGATGCATTGAAAGCAGTTATCTACAGTGGTTTAAGATCATGGAGATTACGACTTCGACGAGGTTTAAACTCATTATATAATAGTTTATATCCAGGTGGTCCAATTCGAGGAACAGCGTTTTGTGGAGCTATAACAATTTTATATCATTACGGTTATGATACATCATTTTCAATTATACCATGGCTTGAACAGCATGTGTTTGAACGATATTTTGTACCAAAAACTTCAAAATATCTAGCCTGTATTGCATTTGGTTGTGGAGTATATGTTATACTTGTTGAAACAAGAGTACAAACATTGAAAACATTATTTTCCTATCATGGATGGATGTATCAGACTCACGGACAAAATGCTTCAATTTTACCGAGAGTATGGACAGGATTAGTCAAATTATGCGTTGGACGAAGTCCATCACTGTACAGTTGTCAAAGATTTTTACCAACATTGCCATTGCCATCGTTGAATGATACAATGGATCGGGTAAGTTGCTTACAATTCTTTTAATCAATTGACACAACTGAGTATTTTTGGGTTCTAGTATTTGCGAACAGTGCGTCCATTGTTTGATGATCGTGAATATGCGCGTATGGAAAAGTTAGCTGAAGAATTTAAAAAATCACTTGGAAAACGATTGCAGCGATATCTTTGGCTCAAATGGTTGTTATCATCCAATTACGTAAGTGAATAACAATTAGGGGTGAGATAGTTCAGTTCTTTTTAAAAGAACGGGAACTGGTATCAGTTCTTTCAAAAAATTAAAATTGAAATAAAACCAGTGAACTTACTTACATTGACTTTGTGTAGTGCACCAGAGGTAGATGGTGTGTTTAGTTGACTAAACCAAATCAATATAACTAACTACCTCGGTTTTATTTTATTATGAATTCTTGAAAAGAACTGGTAGCAGTTCTCGTTCTTATGAAAAGAACTGCTAATCAGTTCCCATTCAACAGGAACTGAACTAGTGATCAGTTCTTAGGAACTATAGGAACTGGAACTGTCCCACCCCTAATAACAATTGTTTCATTAAAGTTACCATCTATCTTTGTCTTTTTGTATTTCGACCGAATATGTTCCTTCATTTCAAGCATTGTTTTTATATTATTTATTCTTGTTGTTTATAGGTCTCAGATTGGTGGGAAGAATATGTTTATTTACGTGGACGTTCAGCAATTATGGTCAATAGTAATTTTTATGGTCTGGTATGTTTTGAGAAAAAGATGTAATAAATTAGTTGGGTGTTTACCGTATTTTATATTTGGTAGGATGCGGTTTATATTCGTCCAACAACAATTCAATCTGCACGTGCAGCAAATTTAACATGTGCAGCATTTTTATATCGAACAGAACTTGACCATGAAACTATTAAACCGGTATTTGCTTTTATCGTTAGATAAATGACATTGCTTTTTTTATTCGTATTTTATTCTGTCTATTTCACAGTTAATGGTTCAAAAATTAGTACCATTATGTTCGAGACAATATGAACGTCAATTTAATACAGTTCGAATACCGGGCCTTGAAACAGGTATATAGATAAATTCATAAATACTATCTCATAGATATATTTTTTCCTTTATTTCTTCTATAGATAAAATTGTTCATTATTCGGATAGTCGTCATATAGCTGTTTATAGTAAAGGACGATGGTATAAAGTATATACATTCTACAACAATAAGTTGTTATTACCATGTGAATTACAAGTACAATTCAATGATATTCTCAAAGATACAACATTACCATCTAAAGGCGAAGAACATTTAGCAGCATTGACAGCTGGTGAAAGAAAACAATGGGCACAAGCAAGAAGTAAATATTTTTCAACGGGAATCAATCGATCATCATTGGATGCTATCGAAAAAGTATGATATTCTTCTCAATTTATGATCATTACAAGGCTAGTTTTACAATATGTTTCAACCACATTTCTCTTCTCCCTTTATTTAGGCAGCATTTATTGTAATTTTGGATGAAGATGAATACCATCTTTCAGCTGTAAGTGTTAACAAACTTCTCTAACTTATTTTTTGAATCTCGATTACCTTCATACTGAAATAAATTTTTACAGGAATTTGGATCTCTATCGGTAAATGACTAGTTTTATATATATGTGTATCTATATGTGTATAATATATACTAGAGCTACTTTTCCATAAACATTGTTTAACGTTTAACATTCTTTACACAAGTCTTTTGGTTTTATTTTTCACATTTATTATGGTGTTTGTGTTACGCTATAACAAAACATTTTCAATTTAACTTTTTAAAGCTTAATACGATTTGTATATTTTAGAATATGAGTCAGCAGTTCAATGATTATGCACATGCTATATTACATGGAAAAGCTCATGATAGATGGTTTGATAAATCATTTAACTTTATTATTAGTAAAAATGCTGTGGTAAGTAGAAGACAGTCAATCTTTAATAAACTTATTTCAGAAGACGAGTAAAAAATATTATTTTCTATTTTTAGTTTGGTTTCAATGTTGAACATTCATGGGTATGTATGTCATTTCAACGTAAATATAGAATTAAGTTATTTGGCATTAATTCAACTTAGGCTGATGCACCTGTCTCTGGACACATGGTCGAATTTGTTTTATGTGAAGATTTTGTTCGATTTGGGTAAATGATAATCTTATAACTCACCATGTAGACTAATTAATTTAGAGGAAATTTTTCTCTCTCTTATTTTGTATAGTTCAGAAATGTAGATGTTTTTGTCCTAAAATCTATGCCTGATCAGTTCCAACGATTATTGTTTGTTTTAAACTACTCAAAACTAAGAATATACTCCTATTTAATTAATAAGGTACAAATATTATTTTATTTATTTAAATATGCTGTTAGAGCTTTTGAGTCAAACCGACCCATCATCAGTACAGACTAAAAATATTTATAATCGAGCAAAAGTGCATATAGTTCGATTATATATATATAATCACACAGTTTTTGCATATCATATGTTTTACACATGAGAAGTTACTTGAACACGATAACAATAGAGAGAGAGAGAGAGACACAAATCGAATATAATCATACGACATTTTACTGTGAACGTATTTTCTGAAGGTTTTGTAAAATTGTGCTATATGAGGAAGAAAAGAAAATAGATGAAAATAAACTATTTCAAATCTGTCGAAACTGTTTTCTTCTTATATTTCGCTGTTCATCTCTCTCTTTCTATTTACTGTTATTTTTGTTCGAGTAAAATGTCGTATGTAAAGCGCATGATAATTCGATTTTTCTCTCTCTATTATTATCGTGTTGAAGTAACTTCTCATATGTAAACACATGACAAGCAAAAACTGTGTGACTATATATATAAACAAAAAGTCGATAAGGTTTCTGGCTTCTGAAAAACAAACTACATTCGTTTATTCCAGAAGTCCTGCCAATACCTTACATTACTAGATTCTTGTTCAGTTGATATGCACAAATGTTAAAATATACTTCTCAACAGCGCTTAGAAGAAGAGTTAGTTGGAGAAGCATGAAATGCAATTACTGGGAATGTGATAGATGGGATGCATTAACAATATACAAAATTTTTGCTAGAAAATAATTTCGAATCCAGATTGAGATAGTAGGGGCTAGTAGAAAATTTCAAACACTATCAGAATATCTAATTATCTTTCTAAAATGTGTTTGTGTATCCATAATACTTAGGGTTGATCAAAAGTTCGTAGAACGATGATGCTCGTTCCCCTCACACCGTGATCAAAACCTTTGGTCAGCTCTAAGTATATTCTGATAGCGCTTGAATATCTCTATCGTCCAATATATTTGTCTACTGTCCTGGATTTATCTATTGCAAAAGTAACTTGAGTACAATGAAGATACCCTCAATTGACAAGTACGAAAATTCGCTGCTTTTTATGCTTTTTCAAATTATAGACACTAGAAATAAATCTTTATAAAAGGAATTAAACATTCTGATAGAGCTTCAAATTCTCTATCATTCTGTATATTTTTGTCTTACCTTGCATTTATGTGCTGAAGAATAATTTGACTATCATGCAGGCACGCTTGTCAATTGAGGGTGTCTTCATTGTACTCAAGTTATTTTTGCAATAGATAAATGCAAGACAGTAGATAAATATATCGGACGATAGAGAATTTCCAGCGCTATCGGAATATATTTAGGGCTGACCAAATGTTTTGATCACGGTGTGAGGGCAGAATCACCGTTCTACGAACTTTTGGTCAACTCTAAGTAAATTAAAAAACACGACTGAAACTAGTTTTTTCCAGAGGTATATATATATTATATATAAGAGCTGGGTTCATAATCGTCCTATATTTTCTATATTTATGAAAGTTGTCCTATATTATCCTATATTTCAGGCATTTGTCCTATATTTCCTATATTTGGGGGGGGGGAAGTGGGGTTATGCTGAAATGAGTTGTATTTGATCGTGAAAAGACACATGCACTTTCCTACACACATTGCCACTCGTTTCCGCAAAGAACATGTACCCATTGTACGTATTATTTCTTGACTGTTGTATTTGTATGACTAAAGGGCTCTTTTTTGAATAGAATAATGAGTATAAAACTGCTACAAAGTACATGATAAGATGATAACTAAATCTTTCATACATCATCATCAGGAAAATGAAAACAGGAAGAAAATATAACTAATTATATAGTCTGTAAATGTGCGTATAAGACAAAGAAATTAAAGGAACAATTTTACCAATAGGAACAACGTGCCAGTAAAAGAATCTATTGAGATTACACTAGATATGTTATATAAACCAAAGAAAATAGCTGATATACCCTTCAATTGATAACAAATGAAAAGACTACTAGAATTAGCCGTTTGTGATGTACCATTTAGATTTATGAGTAATTATTACGTGCAATCTGATGGAGTAGCAATGAGTCCACCACTTGCACTCATACTTTTATGTCAAAACTCGAAACTAAGTTAAACAGATTTTCTACCAATAAACCATTACTATGGCTTCGATACGTGGATGATATATTTTGCATATTCACAACAAAACAGAATATTAACCATTTTTTTCCTTTGTTTATTTTTTCACCATACTAAACGGTATTCGTTTAGTGAAGAGAGACGTCCTATATTTGTGTTATATTATTAGAGAAGTCCTTTATAAATACTTTTTTCAAATTCTATATTTTCAGGAAGGGTCGGTACGAACCCAGTATAAGAGGTTTTTCTGTTTTATTTAGATATGATGAACACGGCAATACAAAGGGTACCCCTCGTTTCGATGCACTTAAGCCAATTAAACTGAAATGGAATATATCCAATGAGGTAACCAATCATTAATTTTTGCCATCGGATATTTTAACAGAAAATTGTTAAATATTTTAGTGCGAACAGATTATCGAACATAGTTTAACGGCTGCTACTGAATTATATCGCGATGTTGATTTAAATGTCTACGTTCAAGATAATTATGGAAAAGGTTTTATGAAAAAATGTAAATTATCACCGGATGCCTATATTCAAATGGCTTTACAATTGGCACATTATAGAGTAAATTATAGATTCAACTATAAATAACAGCTTTAGATTTGTTATCTATTTATACAGGATTCTGGTAAATTCAATCTTACATATGAAGCATCAATGACAAGATTATTTCGTGAAGGTAGAACAGAAACCGTACGTTCATGTTCAATTGAATCGACTCAATGGGTGAAATCAATGGATGATTCAAGTATTAGCGTAAGTAAGATGTGAATAAGTAATTATCTAAATTAAACTCGATATGTCTCATAGAATGTTGAACGTATTAAATTACTTCGCTTGGCATGTGATTATCATCAACAACAATATCGTGATGCAATGAGTGGAAAAGGCATTGATCGACATTTATTTTGTTTATACGTTGTTTCGAAATATTTGGGTGTTGATTCTCCATTTTTACAACAAGTTTTAAGTGAACCATGGAAATTATCAACAAGTCAGGTTTGTGTTAAGCTCGTGTTGTTGTCGGATTTTTTTTTCAATTGTCATCTATAAAAATTTTTCATAGTAGACGCCAACTAGCTACGATGATGAACGATTAAAACATTTAATTGCATCTAACCGAGATGTGATCACAAAGTATAAAGTAGACACTAATGAGATAACAGCAGCCGGAGGAGGTTTCGGGCCTGTAAGTTGGAAGTAAAATATCGGATTATGGCATGCTTATGTATACATAGGACTCACTGCTTTTTGTTTGAGACACTTTGGCTTATCACTAACACTATTCTTTGCATGAATCTATTTTGCATGTAATTTTTTTTCTTTACTTTACCGTTTTCATTTCTTATTCTTTTTTTTACTAACGATTTTTGTGTAGACACCACATAACTATGAAGAAGATTATTCTGGACGCTATGACGAACGTAGTAAAACTAATTCTGGTGGAGGATTCGGACCGGTAAATATTTGCAGCTATAAAAATCTAAAATCGTTTTAAAATAAATGATTGAATACTAATGTATTTGAAATTTAATTAATTGCTCCATCTTTTTGTTTAATCATATTGATATTCTTAACTGTATGACAAATTTTTTGGATAAAAGATTTCTTGAGGCATTTCGTTTTTGACCAGTAAGATGCCAATATTCAAGAATATTTTGTATATGAGTTAATCTTGTAGAAGAACAAAAAAGCTTATTGTTGTTAGATATTTTGCTCATTTATCAATGTGTTTTGAATAGTACTATATTTTTTGTCGCAGTAATGTGCACTTAATTTGTATGTATTCGATTTGTTTTTCTTTTTTTCAATTCACCAATATCGCTTGTTTTAAATTCACGCTTTCATTGCACGTATTCGATATATTTTATTAATTTCTTATTTAATATAAAATGGTTGTTTGTCGTGTATCTGTCTTTTTTTTTCATTTACAGGTTGCCGACGATGGATATGGTGTTTCATATATAATTGCTGGTGAAGATCTTATTTTCTTTCATATATCATCAAAAAAATCATCATCAGCTACGGTAAAAAAATAGTTCATCAATTTTCAACATTTTTTATATTTATGAATTTTTTTCTCTTATAGGATTCTCATCGTTTTGGTGAGCATATCAGAAAAGCAATGGGTGATATGAAAAGTTTATTTGATAATAATAAATCAGCGGTGACCACAGTTAAAAGCTAAAATGAATACAGTGTATACATGGATACAGTTTTACAATTTAATTCTAACCTTTATTTTGTCTGATATTAAATTCGAATCAAATAATTTATTCTCCAGCATTTGATTGTATTATACAAAATTCGCCGACATTCAAGGATTATTTATGAGTGCGTGCTTTATTATGAGTTCTATAGATCAGTGTTTTCCAATTTATTATAGCCATGGAACTCTTTCATAAAATTTAAAACTTTGCGGAGCCCCAGTAGTATTTTGACATAATATTTGACAAAAATTATTTAAGACTACGTAATTCTTTTTACGTGGTGAAATTAATTTTTATCTTCTTATTTGTTTCTGGCGGAACCCTTGGTTTCACTTCACGGGACCCCATTTGGGAAACGCTGCTATAGATAAAATACGTACTGTAAATATTTTATTACTAAACACATAATATATAATCAATTTCTTTTAATAATAAAAATATTTCGTCTTCTGTGATGTGTTAGGTTTTTACTTTTCTTTTGTGAACATTTATTTGTGTTTAACTTTTTTTTATTGAAAAAAAATATATAGAAAACATATATTTTCTATTTACTATACTTGAAGATATAATGCCTGTAAAACTGCAAAAGTTTTCCATGATTTTTTATTTTTAGTAATACAAAGCAATAGTACATCATAAATGAAAGTAATGTCATCTTCGAACGTCACTTGTTCTCAAATTCATACATATTGTTTAATTTTAAAAATAGTCTTTCAGCATTACATGCCCAACCTCATGATAAAGAACATCTCACAATTTTGATCAATCTAAAAGAATATCATACATTTTCTCTTATTCTAATAGTTTACGTGTTGTTAATGAACCTCATCAGGCGTTTTTTTTGTACTATTTTTATATATTTCAATTTCTAGACGAATGGGTTCTCTGTTTGTTCGTATCCAATCTCAAAGAATTTCTGCTTGTTGAGACTATACGAACATACGAGTACGCACTGTAATCGAAAAAAACAAAATCGCCAAACTTGAACGTAAACGTTACCATGCCCTGTCTTTATCATATGAATCCACGAATAAACTGTCATTGTCAAGGCACAGGATCATCACTTATAATAGAAAATAAATCACATTTACTTTGGTATTATGGCGTATTGCATGGAAAAGTGATCTTTCAAACGGCCCAATCAAATTTGATAAATCTTGCGTCTTAAAAGGTTTTAAATGATTCTCTCTCAAACGGTCTGTTCACAAAAAAACTTTATTCTATCTCCAAGTACGGTTTCTTGCACTACGTTTTCACACTACTTAATCTGCATTAGAAACAGTTTTGAGTAATAACTTTTCAAGGACGGTAAATGGCAGAGAAATGTCAGAACTGCATTTTGAAAAAAATTTCATCTCACATTTTGCTTCGTTAATTTTTAAATTAAATTTTAAAAAAGCCTTTTTACGCGCTTTTCAGTCCTACATTTGAGTTTACTTTTCTAAAAAATTTAAATAAATCCTATTTGAAAGTAAGATGCACGCAAAGCAAAAATGCAGTAAAAACGTTGGTAGTAACTATTTTGTAGTCCTTTGAATTCTACATTTTTCTACATACAAACTATTCCTAATTTGTAATTGTGAAAGAGACTAATCATTTTTATATATTCCTATGGGTGAAAATCGAATTATATATCTAGTATTTAGCCAATAAATCTATGAGGGCAAACTTTTAAAACAAAATATTGTAGTTCATTTTGAAACCCAGAAAATTCTCTATCTTTTGATACATAAAACATTCCGGGTCTGAGTAGAAGCGTCACAGAAGTATTCCTTTATAGTGTTAGCATAGATGAAAATCATGATATCTGTCGAGGAGTATTTTGACAACTGTTTTATATGGGCATATGTTTGAGAAGCTCATTTATGAAGCGGGACAAATTCTCTATCTTTCTATGTATGGGCTTTGGTGAAGCTCTTTGCAATTGTACGAAAAACTTGAGGAATAAAGTGAATAACCTTCGTTGAACTGGTGACGAAAAATGATTTTTTCAAGGAGATCAGAAGCAATTTTGAGAGTCAAAAGTGTTGGGAGGTGAAATGTACCAATATCTTTCTATTCTACTATATACTAAATTCTATCTATTTTTGAACTTCAAAACCCACTTTAAAATTAAAGGTTTCAAATTTTGAGATCGGATTCGGAATTGGAATGTATCAAAACCTTCATTCACATGAGAGAATTTCTTCAGTTCAGTGAAGTCCATCTACAAAACCGGACGCCTTCGAGAGCTCGGAGGTCTTTTTCAAATACAAGTCATCAGGACGCAATTTTGAGAGTCAAAAGTGTTGGGAGGTGAAAAGGGAAGCATTTCTGGTCATTTTCATTCAAAATCATATTGGACCATTTTCTAGCATCTTGTCCTTTCCTGGCATGTTGTACCAATATCTTGATTAAGATCTTAAGAGATTAAATCTCGCTCTCAAGATCTTGAAATTTTTGTTGATAAGATCTTAGCCAAGATCTGATTTCTTGTTGTTTCTTGATGAAAATCTTG
>CAJNOQ010008505.1:0-11137 GCA_905250885.1 Didymodactylos carnosus | reverse complement strand
CAAAATGCGGAAAAAGAGCGGAAACGCATTTTCATGGTCTAACTTCAGCCGTTTTCACGCACAGAGAGTCAAAAAAATGTTTTCTCTAGCACTTTGTGGTTTTATTCAATAAAACGAAAGAGAACAACAAACAGAAATGTAAGTCTCGATTTTAGTTGACACGTTGTTTTTGGACTGTATAGTTTTGATTAAAATGAATAAGTTTAAGCAGATTTGACCTTGATAAGAAATAATTATGAATTGACGAGTGACTGGCTACTTAGTTGGACAACAGGATGAGAAGAGAATCCTCAATAGATAGAAAATTTTCTTTTTAAATTTTACATGAACAGAAGAAAAACAGTAAAAGCAGAAAATGCTTAAAATGCGGACAGCGGACAAATTGAGGAAAAAACTCCAAAATGCGAACCATCTGGAAACTCTGGTTTTGATAGTTTAAGTTTCAGAATGATATAATGGGAATTTATATTCTCGATTTCGTTCTGGTTCAAGATTAAAGCTTAAACCAAATATAAAGATTTTTTATTCTAAATTTTATAGGCGTACTCAACGTCTGCAGTCTTAAAGTAGCCGAGCACGCTACACCGAACAGAATACATAGAAATAACCCCGGCAACATAGTACAAAGGGAAGAACTGGCGACCTAAAGAATCGCAACACTTGGAAAAGTAAAACAAATCATGAATAATAACGTTCAGAAAACGGCTCGTTACCTTCAGAAAATTGTTCGCAGCCCAAAAGTTCCTTGCAGAAGAGTATATCAAAACTAGCGATATATTCCTACAAGAAAGAACAAGTTCACTGTTTCTTGTCAACATTTATCGCTATAAAGAAGAATCACTTAGTCAATCTTCGCCAGACACAGAGACACGGTTTTTAGTCCGTACAGAGCGCAATCAAACATGATCAAGAACAGTCAACTTTTTTTGTTCAACATTTGTAACACCAGACATTTATTCGGGGAGTTCCACCCGAATGTAATTGAATCAGAATGCTTTTTTTACACTGTAATAATGAATTATTTAGCTACTTTTTGTTTTATCGTTCATGTGTATACATTTTTCATTCATCAATATTGTCCTTTCGGAGTGTATGATCTACAGAAATTTATTTGCATAAAAATGAACATAGCACGATTGTGCTTAGGAGAGAGAAGAAGAACGGTCTTTTGTACACAACATAAAGGATTTAACACGAAGATTTGACAGCAGTATGTCACACATTAAATCATATACAAATCTATTAACACGGACTCTGGTCATTCATCTGATTTTACTCTGCTCATCAACAGAGAAAGAAAATTTATTATAAATATCACTCGGTAAAACTGGCACATTGTATAAAATGTATTCCATTGTTGATAAACGTCCAGCAAAATGTTGAGCGATAGTTTCATTTTGTAATGGTATGATGAGCGGGGCAAGAGCTGGATTTGAGGTCACCGGCTAAAAAATAGAACAAATAGAAATAATAACAGAAATAACATATGTCAACATACTTGATCCTTGATGAATATTTTGACAAAATGCAATGGCCTAGAAATACATAAATGTAGCATGACTATTTCTCACACTTGAATAATGATTTATGCTTACCAATCTGACTTTTCTTTATCAATGAAGTGTACTTCAACAATTTTATTTTTGACTAATGATGAAAATAGATCAGTTGTTTCACGTGGCCAAAAATTATCATTTTTTGGAAATGCCTAATAAAGAAATAGATTTATTTTCAGCACAATCCCTGTGTTTTCACTTACTTCAGCTAATGTGCAGGCAACAGTCATTGCTGGAAGACATGCTAACGATTCGTGTAAGGGATATATTTGATTGGCTGGTTTCGATTCGCTATTTCCATAATCGACGTATACAACAAGGACCGATTCAGCTAAAACATAAAAAGTGACAATTAACTTCCTGTAAAAGCAGCTAGCAAACAAATATGGCTTACGACTGTTTTGTAAAACAATACGTGCTCGATACCAACAATCATCTTCGCTAAATTGTGCAACACAAAAATCACCAATTGAAATATTTTGCATGGGAAACATTGTATTTACAGATTTATTGTAAAATGCACTAAAAAAGAAATAAGTTTTTATGTGCAGACACAAATAAAGAGACCTAAATCAGTCGTCTTTTTTTTGACGAAGGGTTTTCCTTCACTAGCCAATAACTCTATCTTTGTTTTCTACAAGCAACCGCTTATCAACATAGACTACTCTACTCATCGGATCTAAAGTTGAAACTTCGACCTAACAATGCTGGTGACTAGTAACCTACTTATAGATAAGCGATTAAAAACAAATGCTCTCCTATGATCTATACAGACATGTGCTTTACATACATATATAAAACTTTTAAATAGACAGAAAATATGACATGTAATAATTCAACGGTGTCACGAGAGAAGCGTTCGTGTACGGGTAAAAACCAGAAAAAAACTGCATTTCTCCTTGCCACTCCTTTCTTTTATAAAAAATACATACGAAGTTTAACAAAAATGAGGACACCTTGAAAAAGTTTCTATCCCCATCCCTGTTCAACGAAAAAATATCCTTTGCTGTCAACAATTCCACTGCAAAAGTATACAATTAAATCAATCCTCAATTATACTTCATCTCCTGTGCCATTAATCGGAATTGTTCTTCAATTTTTGGTTCCATATTTTGTACAAAAAATGCTGATGGATGATCGACAATTTGAATTTCAGCATTACGCCATACTGTACCAGGTCGAATAACTTGCATTTTAATACGCGTTTTACCAGGAGGTTCGGGGGCTAATACAAAGAAACAGAAATACGTATAACTATGACCCACAGTTTGTATCCTGATTCTCTTTACGTACGTGATTGTGGTTCAGATAGGGACGAACGATTTGAAAGCGATCTAGTTTCAGGAAGTGGTGTTTCACGTGAGATCGTGTTTGGTGGTGGCAAGGGAGTAGTTAATTGAGATCTATAGGCTGGTTGTTGGCCGGTCTAAACGAAAAAATAAAATACATCAGCAACTTTAGAAAAGCTTTCTAAATGAAAATACACGCTTTAAAATGATTTGTATGTTACATGTGTTACATGTGATCAACTGATAACACAGAACAAAGGCGACTAAATATTCAAAGAGCTAAGGGTGTCCTGTGGGAACGAACGCACGTACCATAAAGAAACATCTGGCGACATGAGATTTTTAGACACAATCCTCTATTTTTTGCCATTGTTTAATAAAATATTGTCATTCCAAATATACTGTTACTTAACCTGACAGTTTATGAGAGCGAGTGTTATATTATTTTACTTACTATACTGTTCAATGTTAACGATGATGAACTTGGAGGTCGATAAGGTAAGGGTTGGTGACTGGATATTTGTGAATATGGTTGAGTAGGGGTTTGTCTCACAAGTAGATCAGAAGCAGAACTTTGCTTATTACGATCATTAATTGGTAAAGTTTGTGGGCCTTGAATATGATCATTAGAGTGCGATTCATAACCATTTTGATCAATGGACATAACTGTTGCTGTTGATCCAAATACTTGAGGTTGAGATGATTCAACTGAGGACAAAAGCGGATTTTGAATTTGGTTTGCACGCGACTGAGAAGGTATGACATTTTGTTGTGGTTGTGTATGACGTATAGGCGATTTAGCTCGTAGAATATTGTCTCTTGTACGAGCTAAATGGAAAAGGGTTTAGTCGATTCAAATTGTCTCCAGAACGTGCATTGGCTCTCATTCAAACATCTTCGTCTCAGTTTTCTTTGATGTTGTCTGATGTGCATAGCAAGCTCTTTTCTTACTTTGTTTCATGTGATTAACTTGCTGTTGTTGGTGTTCAACGGCTATATGTGTTGGCTGTTGAGCTCTACTCAAAGCTTCAGCAAGATTATCTGGTTGACTCAATAATCCAGCTATCTGATGCAAAAGTTCTTTTGTTCTGAATAAATTTGGTTTTAAAAAATCTGTTACTGAATTATTGGGTTGGACGTATTGGCGTTTTGATTGCCATATTCGCTTTATATCATCAACATTACTGTCAATATTTGATGTTAACGTTCGGATACGGTCACACAAAAAAACCATTTCATCAATATCATCCGATGGATCGTACTCACAATTGTTTAACGCTGAATAAGCCATCTAGAAATTACAAAGATGAACTATTTATTGATCATAAAAAACCTCAAAAAGGAATGTTCTAGTCATGCTGAAAGTTTTCTGTCAAAGATGAGAAACGAGTCTTTTAAAAAGGAGAAAAAAGTGTTGAAAAAATTTAACAAAAAAATGAAGCTAGTTAAAAACAACTACTCTTCGACGTCTACAACTCTCCTTTTGGTGGTCAGTCGCCCTAGTAAATTCAAGCTTCCTTCTGTAATAAATCCGGTAAATTTATAAACAAGCTATAAATTACAACGAGAAAAAGATAGAAAAACGACATACTCGTACATTTAAATAACGGATTATACTATTGTTGCTTAGGAATAAGAACGTCTATTTAACCCTTTTGCTCTATGAAAATATTTGCTACTCAGCAAACTTTTTTGGGAACTCTGGTCAGCTGACATCATAATGAAACCATAACATAGTTCTAGAAGAAAGTTCGCTCTTCGATATTTTTCAGATAACTCATTCGACAGGCGATATTTTACACAACTGGCTTATGCTTCTAAATTATCTACTAACGATTGAAAAGACAGCTCGGTATATCGCTCAAATATTTTTCAAGAAGAAAAAGGCGTGCACAAACGAACAAAACGTGAGGAAAGTATCAATTTCTGTTCTGTTAGCCTATGTATATCGACAGAAAAAAGAGAATCAAGTGTTTTTACGCACATATCAACATGTGTGCAGTATGTACTTCATTTTTAAAATTTATATCAAGAAGACCCACATAATAAATGCACTCTTGGTCCACATGGTTCTTATTTACACAGTACGATTTGGACATGACAACACGAGTATGAGTCATGACATCACCAAAGTAGTAAAGGAAATATAATGCGGAAGATTTGGTATTACAGGGTAATAATTTATTTAGAGATGTGTGCTAAGGGTGAAGAAACTATTAAACATAACGGTAGATAACGAGTCGAATGGTAGCGAACAGAATGGATGAAATCGGGCATAAGTAAACAATTGCTGTAGAAATGGACACTGTGCAAAACTGATATCGGTTCATGATGTGTCGGCTTTTAGATGTGTTTGCTTTTAGTATTTCGAAATTCCTTTATTACAATATTTTTAGTCTACCAGTTTGATGTAAAAGAACTAACACTAGAAACATTGAATCGCTTGCAACACTTGAATCATTGTTCGGAATAAAGTCGCAGAACATTGAATTGCATTTTGTAGCTTACCGGAAAGCCAAGGTCCTTTGTTCGTATTGGCGGATCGCCAGCAGGGCAATTGCCGTCCGGACAGTATCTGTCCGGAGTTTAAAATAAAGAAAGAACAATTCTTATACGAAAAATTTGATGTACAGTTTAAATGAAGGAAAAGTGTGTTAGCGCTGACAAAAATTATGAACTGAAGTACGTTTGTGTATGCACTCCTCAAGAAGCGGTAAGTGAGGTTAAGAAGGGTAAACAAGTTGTACCCGATCCGATAAAAGTTCACGGGTAATAAGAGAGAGAAACAACTATACGACTCAAGACCTAAGCAACAAAATTCAAAGAATGTTGTACTTATTATATAAGGTGCAACTCAAAACTCAAGCAAAAATTTTTTTGTCATGGTTGAATAAGGTTCATCGAGTTGCTTAGGAAAATATCACTTGTGTCTCTTTCATTTTAATTTTACATAGAAAAAATTAATTGCTAATTATAATATCTTCAGTTTGAAATGAAACATCTTAAAATTCGAAAAATAGACATTGGAAATTGAAGGATTTATTTTTTCCAAGAATAGCTTGAAAACTAAAAGATAACAGTCTTTTTTTGTTTCTGTGACATATGTTCTTCTTTATTCATCTATATTCTCAATAGAAAAAATACATTCAATAATAATTACAAAAACGCATATAATATCTCAAAGGTAAATCTACCGTACTTGTTTTTACTCACTTATATCATACAATTTTACTTTAGACACACAAATTGTTAGAAACAAAGATTCACCAAATCGTACAAAACAATCAAACGAAAGAAGTCACAAACAACATGCAGTGTTTAAATTCATTTTCTCAATCTATTTCGAAATATTTTTTATCGTAAAACTCAGAAATGAATTCTTACGCTCGCTTTTTTTACTAGACAGTTAGGCTTAAAAAGCATGTACAATAGAGAAAAAACCTTATTCAAATTGAATAATATCCGAAGAAAATGCGAATTATGTAAATGAGAAAATAATATTTTAAAAAAAAACAACAAAGAAAAATTATGCAAAATTCGTACACATTGTGCAATGGCAAGTTATCGCATAGAGTTAACATAGCTTGTGTGTAGAAGAACAAAATTTAGCACACATAAAGTACTTGTCAACATTTTGCCTAGGTATGTTGGACTGGTGACCACTATCATAGTTGTCTACGTCTAACTATTTTCCAAGAAACGAGGATATTCCATTGTGTAATAGAAAACATATCAACTATACTTTCTATTCATTTTCATCGTTGTCGTCAACTGAAACATTGAACAACAAATACTCCACATTCGTGAAGCGATGTTTTAAACTATGTGAAATATCTTCATTTGAAGTGATTTTAATATGATGTTTCAATTTCTCTGTTATCATCTAAATAGAAAAAAAACCGCAAAAGAATGTTTTCTTAATCTCAAATACAGTCGAAGTTTTCATTTGTGACATACCTCATTATCAATAAACAATTCCACAAAAGGTAGTGGCCTTCAAATAAAACATCTAACATAAAGACCTTGTGACGGTATAATAGAGAAATATACTTCTTACCAGTCGAATAATTTATCAACGAATTTCACTTTAATCTCTTTATCTTTTAATTCGTCCTGAAATATTTCAATAACATCAAGTGGCCAAATGTTATCTGGTTTGGGACTAACGTTGGGAAATGCCTAGAGTGAACAAAACATTTGTTTTTAGTTAGTAAAAAGCTTGAATTAGGTGTGACTGGATCAGTACTGAGCTCAGTTTGCGAATATCTCAACAAAAACTAGATCTAGAAGACAAAAAATGACATACTTTTGACAGTGTGGCTCCGACTACTTGAGCGTGGATTGAAGAAAACTGTATATCCAATGGAAATAATTGTGACACACCTTTTTCTTCATAATTTCCATAATCAACATAAAGAACTTGGAGTCCGGGATCTAAAAGCAAACACACTTTTATTAGCAAAAGGACATTTTTGATGAGTTTTCAAAGTAATTAGATATATTATTATTGATCAAAACATCTAAATCATAACGGATGTCAATCGTTTTCGACAATTTTTGAAACATCTACACTTCATAACCCGCTAATAAATTTACTATAGTCATATTGAACGTTAGTTGTAAAAAAAATACAAATGTATTTTTCTTACTTGCAGATCGAATAATTCTTGCACGATACCAAAGATTATCATCACTGAATTGTGCAACACAAAAATCGCCTATTTCTATATTTTCTAGCGGTTTAAGTTTATTCTGCTGTTGTAAATGATCGTAATAAGCACTGTGAGAAAGATCACGTCATGTTATTGAATTAAAGAATTATACAGTTAGTTTTTTGTTCTTACTTCATATCTCTTAACATCTTCTCGAATATCTTAAGACAGGATTCCTCTTTATTTTGAATATAGAATGCTGACAGGTGATCAACAATAACAACTTCGGCCTTCTCCCATACTGTTCCTCGTTTAATTTGTTGCAAGGGACAAGTGACTTTTCGAACTAAACAAAAAGAAAAACAGCAATGAGAACTAAATGAAAAAAAAATGAGAGTTCTTCACCTCTGAGTGGTGATCGTGACGGTGAATTTGAATCTGGTGTTGAGAAATTATGGTGGGATAGTAGGGGTTGTTGTTGTTGTTGCATACTGTTTGTAGAAACATTTTTTACAGACGGAGGAATTGATAATGGTTGCTTGACAGTAGACCCACTGTTCTATAAATTGTTCAAAG
This sequence comes from Didymodactylos carnosus, assembly GCA_905250885.1. Classification (NCBI taxonomy): domain Eukaryota; kingdom Metazoa; phylum Rotifera; class Eurotatoria; order Philodinida; family Philodinidae; genus Didymodactylos; species Didymodactylos carnosus. The sequence goes on along the minus strand of CAJNOQ010008505.1, from coordinate 3,064 downwards.
AAAGAAATGAGCAACTGAATTTTGTTCATAACTGCTTAATCAGGGATGGACATGAATAAAATATAACTGTCACGAGAGAGCAAAAAAATGTTCACCCGCTCACATTGTGGTCATTATTACGAGAAGTTTCGCATTTATAATCACAGAGTAAACATTTGAATGTCTTGATTTATGTCTCTAGAGGAAAGAATATTAAAGTAGAGAAGTAGATTGATATAAACATCAAACGTTTGGACAAAAATGTAAAAACAGCTCCTTCTACGCTTACTAGAATTTAGGCTTACCACAACGTTTTCCTAACATAACAGAAATGTGTATATGTACAGAAAAGAAAGAATAATGTATAAAGGTATATTTGAAAGTAGAGCGTTTAGGAACGTTTTCGTACATAATGTTCTTTAAGTGGTTAAGTGTTTCTTCTGTTTAATGTTTTGTTAATGACACTATTTCTTTGCTACATTATCTGCATACGGTAGAGAAGCAGCAAACCAAATAAAGAAAGACTTATGTTTTTCGATCCGAATACATGGCTGTCAGGTAGATAAACGTCATAGCGAACGTTCAGTTGGCAACTACGTATTCATTAGGGATGTTCGGTTCTGGAACCGAAATGGCAGTTCCGATTCTCGAGTTAGAACCGAACCGAAAAGAACCGCGGTTCCGGTTCTCGACTTAGAACCGGAGAGGAATGTTTCAGGCAGTAACAATTCAACAAAATAAAATTCATTTTATTGTAAACCAAAGAATTCTTTTAAATAATGGCAGGCAAATATATCATTTTGCAGCTTTATCAATAGTGTGTTTTGATTTTGTTAAAAGAAAGGCAAGACAAAAAGATAAGGCAGAAAAGAACGAATTATTGTTTCGCCTGTCCCTTTTGTACTTCATAAAGAAATACAAATTTGATCGTCCGTTCACACTCGTTTACTTTCCTATCGTCTGATCTTAACAGTTTGAAGACCAGAAGTTATGGCCAGTATAACGACATAATAATATTGGCTTTATCTCTTATCTAAGAAGAGTCGATGGGTTCGCCGGGTATAGAAGATCTCGTGTAAAAGAGGTTGCGCACAAATATACGTTATGAACGCTAAATATAGCCTTCTCGAAATAAAACTTTAGTAAGTTATCTATGGTTAAAAAAGTCTCGGTTCCGAAAACAAGAAACCGTCTACAAAACCGCGGTTCCGGTTCCTCCTGCAGAACCGAACCGCGGTTCGGGTTCTTAACGAGAAACGAGAACCGAACATCCCTAGTATTCATACAGGAAGAACGAAAACATGAGCCACTCTGAATGCATCACTGGAACAAACTTTGCTTAGAAAGAAAGAGTTCGAAACACGATTTAACGTTCTTATTCTATCTAACGCAACTGACTCGAAATCCGCCATGTCATTCAATCGTCTATAAGTATAAGGTTTAGCATAAACTTACCGGATTGAGTCCATTCATTACTTGATAATTGTCTTTTGTCATTAGTGCAGAAGGTTCCTGTAGTCTGTCCGGATACATAGACTTTGTTCTACCATTTTCCGGAGCCCTTATTGACGGTGATCCTGTATAACTTCTGTTTAATTGTTCTGTTGGTTTATCAATCGGTGCAAATCTATTTGTTATAGTTTTCTCTTGAGTATGAAGTGACGATGATGTATCCGGTCTACGAAAAGCAGAATTATTTATGGATTGTTGAAATGGTGATAATCCTTGTTCATTTCTAACTGGATCATTAACTGGTTGTTCTTCGATGAAACTTCGTGCACCAGAGCGGGTAGGATGAGGAGCTTGTGTCGCTGGATTATCATTACAATTATCCAAAGAAAAATGTAAACGGTTTGAAGTTAATGGTTCACCACTTTTAAAACTACGAAGACTAAAATCTTGAGAGGATGCGGCAGATAGTGGCTGTTGAAGATATTTATCATTTGTTGTACCTGTATAATACAGAAAAGAAACATGATTTCTAAGAGATGTTGCACTAGAAAATACTGAAAAAAAAGCATACCACATGTTGTTAAATAATCTTGCTTCTGTTGTTGTTGTTGTTGACCGTGTTGAGCTGATGTTTCAATTTGTATATGCCTATTGTGAAAACGCGAATTTTGTTGTGTTGATGAAATAGGTGTTTGTACTGGTTGATTTTGCGGTTCTGGATGTTTCAAGTCGACTTTTGTGATTTGTTCTGTTAATAAATCTGTTTTACATAGGGATATAACAACGTCGATCGCTAATTCATTTGTCCGCAAGATTTTTGGCATTAAATAATCATATAAGGGTTGATGATGTACCTGCGATGAAGCATTTTCTAAACTTGCTTGCCGACGTTGGTTCCATAACTGAATTTGAGCATCAGTTTTCTTACTTATTTCAGATAGAAAATATTTTGCTTTTTCAAACGAAACAAGTACACGATCAACTTCATCGATATACGGAGTTGTTGACGTGCTGCTGTCGGTGCTTGGATTAAAATCCATCTGCTCGAGCTATTGAAAATTTCGCTCTTAATAGGAAAGAAAAAATAGAGACTCAATTACAGTTTTAAGAAAAAACGAATGGACATGCAGTGAACTCTGACTATCCCAAACTACGCATATGGTATGAACAGTACAGTTTTATATCGTGTTAGCATATGATGTATACATTTTTGCAGCTAGCGTTGCATTGTTTTCGAATAAAATCCGTTTATGTTTGAACCAGATTTTAGTTTCTTGATATTATATTACTACTACCTTGCAAAATCTTTCAAAAAATCATAGACTCCTTGCTCAAAGTCCACTAAATCGAGAATTCTTCTTTTACTTAACATGAACGTCTATTTCAAAATAATTTTAGATGGTTATAGCGAGAGAATTCAATAACAGTAACTGGGAATCAATCACACTGGGAAATCAACTGGGAGTTTTCAATGTGAAAAATATGTTAACAGAAAATTCCATGGGTTTTTTCATCCAGATTTTACCGTTTTGACTAATTCTGTACCATCGACGAAAAAAATTCCTCGTTGAGCAAACATTTAATTTCGAATCAATGCAACGTATTCCTACTGGAAGGAAAAATCGTTCGCACA
>CAJNOQ010008504.1:0-11138 GCA_905250885.1 Didymodactylos carnosus | reverse complement strand
ACGAGAAAAGCTTGTATGACTTTACAAGAAAATATGCAGAAGTACTTAACTTGCCAAAAATAAAAAATACAGACAAGTTCACCCTGTACAGACATTGATGAGAAAAGATTGCAGAATGCCGCAAGATCGACATGGCGGACAAAATCCACAAGCTACAATTTTTTATCATCATGAAAAAATCCTACACACTTTGCAGGGTTTGCGTATTGAGATATCTTGTGTATTACAAGTGAGAACAGGAAGGAAAAAATTCCGCAGGCTATGCAAAGTGAAGCATCTGCGACATATATCGCATGAACGCATGTAAAAGTTCCTGCATGGTGTGCCTGGAGAAGAATCCTCCAGGATCCTGCAGAAAAGAAACTCGAAAAGTGAGCGTGTTAAAGAATCCTGCTCAGTTATACTCACCAACTTGTAGGAAAATTTTCGGTGAGGTAACGTGATGTAAAAACTTGCAGTATATATCCAACATTCACAGGATTTTTTCAGATTACTGCGTGTCAACGCAGGAATTCGTAAATTTTTTTTCAGTGGGTAGCTGTGTTGAGTTTCTTGCGCTCTTTCAAAGGAAACGTTTCTTGAAAGAATTGATTTGAAATTACTACTATCTTTTTGCAGTGCTGGATCCAGAATTATCTTTTGATACGTGCCGTATGCGACAAAAGTGCGAGATACGTGCGTTCGTCATAGAAACAAAGTATTCCAATAGAGATCTGCTGGGAAAAAACAGTTTTTTTGGTTAAAAGGTATGAGCCGTCGCTCGCGGACTGGATCCGCCACTGTTTTTTTGCTAAGCAGTTTTTATTAAATGCTAAGTTAATTCCTACTTTAGTCAGCTATATTTTTGTCTGGAATATCTGAAGGGATCTGTGAGAAGGGGGAGGAGGTGCTTGGCGAGCATGAGCCACTAACCCACATTTCTGCTTGTTTCTCAAAAGATATAATTTTTTTTAATAAAGGACCCCGCTGGATAAGACCGTAAATCTGCCACCCCCCTATGTCTCACTTTTAATAGGCTAGAAAGATAGGGTATGAAATTCTGTACATTTCTGGGTATTTATTTTGATTTTCGTCGAATGTAAAAAGAATTTTCGAAGATCAAATAGTCTTGGGGGTATATCACCTTTCGGTATTCTAGATAATAACTATGATACCCATCATTTTTTCTTTTGTAAACCTAATATGAAAACTAATAGTGTAGATCGACGCAGTTTTTCGTGCTCTACAAAATGGTATAAATATATTATTCTCAAATTGTTGTCATTAAGGGCTACCCGACTCACCAATATAAGAAAATATAGAAAACATACTATTATGTGATTATTTTTCATAAATTTCAAGTTGAGTTTCGCACTAACAACAACTTGGACAAGATGACGACTATAACAGAAAATTTTCTCGTGATTTGCTCTACAAAATGGTCTAAGTTTGAGAAAAATAAAAATAGCCCCAATATAGAATATTCGATGATTACTTTTGAACATGTCATTATTTTACTTGTATATCGATACTTTTTTTGGAACTCTTTGTTACTTTTTTCCATGAAACTATAGAGGATCTCTAATCATTCATATATCATTCGATGCGTCTTGAAAAGCTCTACAATGTCTGTTAATAGGAAACTTAACGCACCTTGGCAGCGGGTTTTGTCTGTTAAATACTTCGCCGCTTGACCACACAGTGGGTCCAGAAATTATTCGTGCACCTTTATTTTTCATTTTGCTCGTCGACCATAGTAGCTAGATCAAATTTGAAAAAGATTTGAATGGCCGAAACAATTTCCGATCTGATGTGGTGTGTACAAAGGTTCTATCGCAACTTCTGAAACGAGGGCCTCTGGAAAACCCAAATCTTAGAAAACCAAGCCTCTGAGTTCAATCGAGAAATTCGTTGCAAATAACTCCATCATATAGAGTAAACATTTCTGAACAAAATGAGACGTCTTTGACCTCTGTAAGGCATTGTTTCATGAAACAGCATTCAATTTTTGGAAGGCCCTAAGGATGTATCTGAATGGTATGGAAACATAGGGGGGAGGGGGTGGCAGATTTACGGTCTTATCTGGCGGGATCCTTACTTAACTAAATAAATAAATTACGAAACTCACAACTGACACTATCATGAGAAATGATGTTATCATAGTATACATTATTATAAGTTTTTCTGCATTACCTGCATATTCGATTATTTTTGATCTCCAGTTGTAGAACATTTGTTCGCGTCCGTCATTTTCCTTGATAGATTTTGACCTGAACACAGAAATTCCTCCACCAACAATCAGTCGATTGAAACAAATATACGTTTTATTAAACGATGGTATATAAGAATCCAGTTCAACCTAAAGAAGTGGAAGATATTATCAAGAAGGGACGAAACAAAGTACCATTATTACCATAGGCATTGAAGTTATTGCCTTTAAGGTATCATTCTTAACTCTTTGAAACAAAGGATGTTGAGATATTTTAGAGCCATGCATAACCACGAGATTACTGTCAAATTCCTTCATTCTTTCCATTCCATACCATAATGATCCAAACTCTTCCCATAACAGATGACCAATATTGTCGTAAAAGTAGTTCTTCCACAGTCTAAAATAAGCACTCCAGTTGATAAAAAACGGAACTGCTTTGGCTTACTAAATAGTTTTACAATGTTTCACGATATTTCGACCGACAGTTAGAGTCTACAAAACGCCTATAAATATCGTACTCCTTTAAGTTAAGTGAATTATAAATCTTTCTGCTGCTCAGTTTATATAAGTTCTGAAATAAGAGCAAAAGTCGTGTAGGATTAGGTGCAAGGTCTTTGGTGCTGAGGGTGAAACAGACATCATCATATTCCCAAAATAAAAAATAATAAAGTCGATTTTGAGTTGCTTTTCGTATCCAGCACACTTGATGGCCCAGAATATTTTCTTTTTTTTGGCGAGGGATACTTCGAAAGTTTAGGAAAGATTTTGAAAAAATAGCTCAAAAGAATTTCGATGGGAAAATAACATCGGTTTAAAAGTTTTTCCTAAACTTTTGGAAGTACCCGTGAAAACAGAAAATCTTCTAGGTTATTGAGTGTGCTGAATACGAAAAAGCACTTTTCAGCAACTCAAAACTAACTTTTTTTTTCCAGTGATAGATGGCACAACACAAATACTGCAATGCCTCACAGAAGAGGGTGCGTATCATACCCAAAATGTCTAATCAAGTGAATGTCAAAGTTCAAGCGAGAAAGATTAGAATCTTTAAGAAAATTATAATTTAGATCGCACATAGATGGACATCTTTCATTAAAGTATTTTTACACAACCAACAAAATTCCAGTTTTTGTATTAACTACTGAGTACATTCGATAGAAGAAAAGCATTTGTTTTGATAGCAGATGTAGGCAAAAAAGACCAGATAGCACATAAATCTGCGCCAACCAATTGTTCTAAGATAAACTTTCATGAATTATTTGAGCTTGATCGAAAGCTGAAAATTCTTCATATAACAAATTCGAAAGAAAAAAGTCGAATGAGTAAATAATTTGACATTTTATCGAGATTTAGCGTTTCGGCATCTGTGTGCTGAAAAATCTAAGTTTTCAAAGATCTTTTCGGAAGTTTTTGGTATGCTTTTGGAGTAGGATAGAGAAAAGGGGAAACAGTCTTTAGGGTAAGGCAGAGCTATGATATGAAATTTCTTGTAAGATAGGGTATAGGATTTGTCAAGAGCCTTTTGAAGCTCTTGATAAAGTATGTATAACTCAATAACTGAATGACACAAAGACGCAACGAGATGACCTCAGTAATACCGCTTAGAGTTCCTTTCAAATCTGATACTAAATGTATATTTCCACTAGGTTATAGCTTTTTCCCGTGGGAATTTGAAGTTCAATTCTTAAAATACTCAAGTCTGTTCGGGCGGGATATTTCTGAGATTTATGCACTGATATGTGCTTCCACATGATTTTTAGACTCTAATTTTTCTGTGTGTCTTGAAAAACTAAATTCACACATTATCGCGCTCGCTTTTTCCAGTGGTTGAGGGTCAATTTATTGCAATGTCTCCTGCGAATAATCTTTAGCTAATTTTGTACGAGGATACTTTCTACCCAAGTGGTAAGTACGTTTGGGATGTTGCTCAAATTTTCGTTGCGGATACTTTAGCTGAGTTTTCTGTTTAGCTTTATTATAAAAAGGTTTCATCGTTCAAACTGGGAAGAATGTTACATTTTGTTCAGTTTTTATTCATCAGACGGAATAACGGCTCGAAAAGTTAATAGAGTATATATTCTCAGCCTTGGTAATGCTAAACATGCATCGTTTTTGCATACTATGGCCTTTTCCGGCATACACTTAATTTGTGACCATTTCGCGAATTACCTCTTTACAATCTCGAAAAACGGTCAAAGTTCGACGACCTAAACGTTTTTCGGGAAGCGATTTTACCTTTCTACTCGCCGTACGTCAGTGCATTTTAAATTCCATCTATAGATATTGTACCTGTGTAAATTTGCTAATTGGATAAAATCTTCTTGTGGATATGGCTGCTCTATAGCGAAGGGTGCCCATGAAAATGCCGGATCATAAGCTATGCCAACTGAAACAAAACCTCGTCCGAAATTATTATAAATACTAAAATCGTATAACATTCCCTTAACACCATCAAAGAACAGAGGCTTGGTTTTATCACGACGATAATATTGGAACTGTCGTTTATTTCTATTGTAGCAAATATTGTTAAATATACATAAACGATCTTGCCATGCATCAATATTATTTAAGTCGCCTGTGCATCGAAATTTAGAATAAACGTTTTTGCTTTTATTGCCTAGCGGTATTGATACAAATTTATCTATTTCAAATGGTTTATTAATGTTCCTTACGCGGGCAACCAATAGCATATCCTCAATACTTAGATGAAGAATTTCATAATAAAATGCACTGCATAATAATATTATGGCGATAATGATCAGCGGCTTTTTACCAGACAAAGCCTTAATCATAACGACGCTCTGAGATATCATTTTTTTCGCACGGGACTAACGATGGTTAATTTCATGTGCTAGATGTATACGATCCAATCATGATACTAAAAATGCGATTAAATGTTTTCTCTTTACCAACAGCAACTAACTCCAACTAGTACAACCTGTAAATGACTGAGAAGAAATATACAAGAGGAATACACAGAAATAACAGCCATTTGTCTCAGAACAGATGACTGAGAACCACAGTTTTTCAGCAATATATCTTTATATACTAAAACATGAGCTATCCTCCATAAACTTAACTACAGCACGATAAATAATAGAATACTGGTCGTGTTTCATTTTTCTCTCCTTTACCTCCTTTAGTTTATGTCCAGTATAAACTAGACGTTTTATACATAGATCGTTATTTAGCGGAGAAAATACACACCGTATCTATTGTAAATTTTGTCATATCTGCGCTCAACATAGGAAAAACTTGGAAAACCTTCAATCTCTCTGCTCGTGCACTTAATTTAGCCCGAAAAGATGTTAAGATCCTACAAGGCCATATCTCATCGTCAAAATCTCTTCACTTTTTAATAACCACGGAAAAAAAATGACTGCCCAAATCTTTTCGTTTCATATCTGTATTTCTTTTTTCAATTGCCATTATGAAACTCCCATTTTAGGTACAAATTGTTAAGAGTTTGGGATCGAAGATGATATCCAGAGTTCTTACAAAATGAAAATTTATCTGTCAGATATACAAGAATCAAACCCGCTACAATATGAATTCATGAAAAAGTATCTGATGGTGGACTGATTGTCAAATCTCTCTCCAACCTAAAACATACTTGCACTATTATCGTTTTCAAAAAGCAATGTCCCTGACTAAATTTTGAATAACTCCTCTATAGAAAGAGATATCGATCTTCGGTTTTCGGTTTTCGCAGATCGATAGCCAACACTTTTTTGCATATAGCCATGCAAAAAATACTCTCAAAAAAGAAATTCAAAGTCGGTTTTCCAAGAGGATCTTTGGAAAACCAGTTCCGTTCTCAGAAAGCTAACATACAATGTTAGTAATTTTTTTGCATGCGTAGATAGTCCGGACGTTACTCTACAAAATTATGCCAGTTCCGGCTCTCCAGCTGTCGTCGTTTGGACAGGACTCGCTTTCCCCGAGCACATGTCTATCTCCGAGCAGACATCTCTGGGAATCTTGAAATGCCATGGAATACAGGTAATCGACTACGCTGAGCATAGTGGCAACATTTGCTTTGGTGTAGAAATCAAAATAACTTCGTCAAAGGCATTTTTGTGAAAAACCGGTCTTTCGCCTGTTACTAGCAAAAATTAAAATCTTTATATCTCTATCAAATCTTATGCTAACTCAAGGAAATTTTCAGGAAACACTCAACAGATGCCATATATTGTTGATCACGTCTAAAAAGTGGTCCAGCAGAACACTGACGCTTTGAGGTTTTTCAGAAGGTTCCTGAAAAATCTTAAGCCAATGCCCAGCTGAAAGTCACCCTTTTTGCATGGCTATATGCAAAAAAACTGTTGGCTATCGATCTGCGAAAACCGAAGATCGATATCTCTTTCTACGGGGAAGTTATTCAAAATTTAGTCAGGGACATTGCTTTTTGAAAACGATAATAATTAAAAACATACAACTGTTGACTAAAAGTGTAAATTTATACTAAGAGTGGAAACTATTGTAAGATTTTTCGCTGAAGTGCACGAATACACGAGCGATCCGTGATACAGGATAAATCTAGCATATATAGATTTAATCTGAGACAGGCGTTTCGAAGGTGCGTTTATATTGGTACACTAAACAAAGAATTTTACTGCATTTATTGTTAATCATGAATACGTTTATTCTGCTCGAGCTGGATTGTTGAAAACAGTCTTAGGTGTTCATGAATACACTTTGATAAAAGACTCCCATTATAACGACAGGATACTGACTAAGCGACTACTTAGTGAATATCCTGTGACGATCTTACTAAAAGTCATAGGCTCGCATAAACTCTATACGCAACTCAAACTACCAAAAAAACGATTATTTATAAATCTTCTCTAAATCTTCATTCAACTATGTATGCAGTTTCTCGTAAAGAAATCGTTTGCAAAGTAATCATTTTCTATACTATCATATATGAGAATTCAAATAATTTTCTATGCATAATGGATCATTGATAATAATAGATTATTTTTCTGATATGGGAGACACACCAAGAAGAGAAGCAGAAAGAAAAACACGGAAATATCCCGTCTGCTGAAAGAAGGAAGCCTGTCAGTCGAAACACATACGCCCTGTCCAGCAACCGGCGAGTTTTGGAATAGTCTATTAAGAATAAAGAACAAGGATGATTATGAACCCTTTGTTCAGTGTACTCAATGTAATCAGTTATTGGCGTCTAAGGTGAAAACGGCACCGGAAGTCTAAGTGCACATGTAGCTGGTTGTATGGCTGAAATTAATTAGACAAAAGTAACCAAAGGCATTGCTTCATTTATGGCAAGTGAGTATCTATGTATAACATACGCAGTCTAGCGGATATTTTTCCATATGTAAGAAGACGGAGGATAACTAATACAACTTTTGTACCATTCTAGAGTCAGCTGCTGTAAACGTTCCACCCGATGAAAAACGTTTGACAACGATTGCTTGCGCGATAATCTGTGCGCTTGATATGAGTGCCGTTTGACTCTGTTGAAGGCGATGGTTTTCAAGTTCTGTGGCAACAGCTGTTCGATGTAGGTTACCGTTTGGGGCAAGAAAGTCCAGTGTGCCTTCTGTCATACCCGATCGTACTACCGTTTCACGAACAGTCAAACAAGTGACAATGGATCATCGCTTAACACTGCCCACTAAAAAAAATTTATAAATTTATGCATTGACGCGCAGGAATCTGAAAAACTCCTGTGAATGTTGGATAAATACTGCACGGTTTTACATCACGTTACCTTTCCGAAAATTTCCTGCAAGTTGATGAGCATAATTGAGCAGGAATTTTTAATTAGCTCACTTTTTAAGTTTCTTTTCTGCAGGATCCTGAAGGATTCTTTTTTAGGCACACTATGCAGGAGCTTTTACGTGCGTTCCTCGGATATATCTCTCATATTCTTCACTTTGCAAACCCTGCGGAATTTTTTCCTCCCTGTTATCACTTGTAATACACAAGATATCTCACTATACAAATCCTGCAAGGTCTGCAGGATTTTATCGTGAAGATAAGAAGTAGTGACTGGCAGGAGAAGTTGTTACAGGATCTGCGTGGAAGTAAAATATAGACGAAAATTTATTGTCTGAGATAAAAAAACAGAAAGTTTTTCGTGCGTCCGTCAGGCATATCTTGCAAGATTATTCATGGTACTGACCCTGTGAAATTTTTTCCTATCTGTTATCGCTTGTATCACAAAGGTTATCTCACTACGGTGATCCTCGAAGGCTTATAGGATTTTATCCTGGAGAAAAGAAACGGTATCTTCCAGGAAAAACGTTACAGGGCAGTCTGCAAGTATTTCTCTTACGAGATTTGCCAAGATTTTGTTGGTTGAAAGATAAATGATTTTGTCCCCCATGTCTAGCCTGTAGCATCCTGCAAATTATAAAAGCTTTTCGCACATCCAATTATATCTTAATATTTTAAATATAGCTTCTAAATATTTTTACCGAAGTTTTTAAATTATATACCAGTCAATAGAGTGTTCATAACAGAAGACATTAGAATATTTTGATATCTCTGCTCTACTATACATCGTGGAATCATTCTAATGACTTTAATTTCATATTGAAGGAGGAAGATAAAATATTTCTGACATAGAAAAGATCATTTCAGCTATCTATTAATAGTTTGGTTTTGTACACATGAAAATGCCTGTTATAGTCAAAATATTAAGGTATACATTTTCTAGAAGTTTATTGGACACGCAAAAGCTTTTATGACTTTACAAGAAAACGATGCAAAAGTTTTTAACTTTTCAAAAATAATAAATTCAGACAAGTTCCTCCACAATCTCTGTGGACAGATGTTGGTGAGAAAAGATTACGGGATGCCGCAGGCTAGACATGGAGGACACAATCCTGACAGATCTCGTAGGAAAGATACTTGTGAATTGAATAAGTTAAAAAGTCTTGCGATGTTTCTTGCCTTTACGCAGAACTTTTTTCCACGCTACTCCTCCACGAAAAATGTAGGATTCCCTCGAGGACGGCAAGGAAAAGAATCATGCGTAAACGTAAGAAACATCTCCGGATTTTTTGACACACACAACCCACGAGTTTCCTACGCAAATTCTGCAGGAATTTTAAATTCTTTTTCAGTAATTGAGAGAAATGTTGAAGCAGGATTTGCGTGCTGCGAAGCTTATCGATATTTCGACTGACTTTGGGAAAACTCTCATACGTTCGACAGTTACCTGGCATACATTACACGAAAGAAGAAAAAGCTGCCATATGTATGCTCAAAACTACGCTATTTAGCCAAAAAAAAGCGGTGATCATATAAGAACAGTCACTTTTCTGCACTACGCTCGTATGAGATCAAATCCTGATGGATATCGTATCGTATATGTGACAGATAATGGTTCTAATCTGGTATGCACTCTGAGTACGTATCAGAATAATTGTGGATTCATTTATAACCCAGATCTTTTTTTTATCTAGATGGTGAGGGTCATTTGAAATGTATTTGCCACTGTTTAAATTTGCAATGAATGTTAGCAACAACATTAACAAGCAATGCAAGTCTTTACTGCGGTTGAATCATTGATAAAAAGTTGTTGAGAACTATGTACTCATTTTAAACGCTCCGAGTTAAACCATATATTAGAAACTTCGTTAAAACACGATATCGACACACGTTGGATCTCTGTATGTCAAATGTTCGATTCGGTTGGAAAAACTTTCAAACAGTGCGTACATATATCTGATAAAAGGAACGAGGACAGTTTTATTGAATCTATTAAACAATCACTTGTTGAAGAGTTGATTAATCTCTTAAAATATTTTACAATTTCAAGTGAACAATTGTCCGCGATATACCACCGGCTCTAGATCTCGTATTACCCTAGATAAATAAATTGACAATGTTCTACGATGATAATCATAATGATTTCATTGGTGAGATTAGTATTAGAAAAGGAATTGAAACTGAACTGAAACTGGATGAGAAAATCCACTTAGTATCTTTCCATTGTATGACAACATTCCGCAATCAAGTAAGTAAGGGCCCCCTCTTAGACATTATCTCCGACACCGTACATCCGATCTCGACGAAACTTTCCATAAATGTTCGGCATAATGAGTTACGGGAATGAAAAATTTTTTTTGTCTCTAAGTCTTACGGTTTAGGAGTTTTTCAGAGATCAAGGTCTAAAAAGGACCCTGAAGTCCGTCCCAAGATTTTTTAATATAGTTCAAGCTGGAGAGTTCGGGTTTGTTTTATTTTAAAGTAGACACCTAACTACATGGACTGATTTTTCAATTAAGCCTTTATTAGTTTTCCAGGCATCCAACAACCTTCAAAACCCTTCCGGAAGAAAACCTGGAAGGGTTTTGAAGGTTGTTGGATGCCTGGAAAACCAATAAAGGCTTAATTGAGAAATCAGTCCATGCAGTTAGGTGTCTAGTTTAAAATAAAGCAAACTCCGAAAACCTATTTGTGTAACCAAAAGCAACACAGATTCTGGACTAAGAAAAGTATAACCAAAGCACCGTATAACCAAGTATAACCGCTTGTTGTGGTTGAGCGATTCCGATTGTTCGCAACAATTTTTTAGTATCTGAATGAATAGTATGTCGATCAGTTTCATCCAATGCCTAAAACATCGAGTGAAAGAATACAGCACATATATCAGAAAGGTCGTTCTCACCATTAAGGCTCCCCCCTCAGAAATGGTGATTTTTGGTCAAAAAATCAGTTTTGGGATACGCACATGGAAAGATAGCCTGAAGTGTCCACTTCCAGAATCTGTTTTTGTATGTGATTGGTAGAGTTTTCACTAAGAAAAGTATAACCAAAGCAGCGGTTTTAATCATTTTGAATTTTCAACGTTTCGATTTATTAAAAAATCATTGTCAAGGATATATACAGAAAAACAGAAGATTTTCTTTTAAACTGAATGGTATCATTTATATTTATATACTGTACGATTTTCTCTCTTCAAGTATTTTCC